>NW_019379851.1:88937-117858 GCF_000648655.2 Copidosoma floridanum | reverse complement strand
TTTTTTTTTTTTTTTTTTTTTTTTTTTTTTTTTTTTTTTTTAATTGTGAATTTACTTTTTAGAAGCGCACTTTTAATAGCCCGTTTGCGGTGAAAGCACATACGGGGGCATCCAGTTTGAATTTGGCATGCGAGAAACAAGATTTAACGATGACGTGCAAACTTTTATGCGTTGGGAAATATAGACAAGGATTTCATAAAATTTTAGTTGAAATATCTCGTGAAATATAATATCGTTCGTCAGTAAAAGTTGGGGAAATGGATTGGTTTTGACGAGTAAGACTTATCATTTGCTTTGTAAAATTTGACTGATTTTTTATTCATGCAGTAAAAGCACCAGAATGCTTACGCTATCAACGAGAAAAAAATCAATAAATAAATGTACTCGTTATCTGTATTGGTTAATGTTTTTATAATTTTACCGTCCAACATTGTAAAAAGCATACAATATGTAATCGTCATGACATTGCCTGAAAAATACAGTATCATGTTATCATTTATTACTAACAATAAAGTCTAAGCTAAAAAAATATTATTACCATTGATTACAATTTCTAATGGCTTCAAAGATTTAATTTCAGACTCAGCAGCCTCTACTTCTTTCTTTGTGCTGTCCACACTCTCCTTGATGTACTTAAATTTAATTGGACGACAGTACCGGACTGAGGTAGGCTTTTTGTTCTCCCATAAGGTAGATTTTTCACCCCTCTGGTTAGTAGCTATCAGTCGCAGTGGCACCATAGAAAATAAGAAACAGTGTTTTTCCGAAAAGATTTCTGTAGCTTCTATGCTCGATACTGAAATCCCCGGCTCACTGTTATCATTATTGGACTGAAATAACTGCATATATTCGTTCTGTCCAGAGCTGCCGTNGGGGGCTCGACTAAAATTTTATTGGGTACAACTAACAGCCAAATTAGACAAATTTTACCTTAATTTGCGGAGCCAGAGCCAGGGGTCTTTGGGAGGCTGTAAGGGGGTTTAGTCGTCTGGCCTATGAAAATAACTTTATGATAAAAAAATATTTGCTATGTACCTATGTTAGGTGGCGCCGTCGAGTGAGAGAAATTATTCCTCGTCGAGATCGCCAGAATTCACGGAGCCTCATAGGAAAATTTTTTAATAAATTAAAAAAAAGGTTATTAAGAGTGAATCGACCTAATGAATTAGTGATTTGAGTTTAGATAATGTTAGTGTACAGTAATAAATTTTGTTTGGTATTGTCATGTCTACTACACGATTGGGAAAAATAAAAACATGGATTACGACTGTAATAACACAACATATTTAAGTGCATTTACATGCTTGTACTTGTGTGTATAGCTTAAGGAACACAAGTACTGCTTAGATTTATCGATTTATCATTTGTCACAACAGTGTTAAATAAATATAAATTCAAATAACAGGTAGCTTAACTTTTCCACATTTATATTACATTTCTGTGGATTACTTGTGTCCTTTAAGCTTTACACAAGTGCCAGCATATTCGGTATGTGCAGCAATCTGAAACAGCACCACCTGCACGGCGAGAAAGATGTGATACTGGATAACACGATTACATAGCCTGTTATGGGCTACAAACATTGTTAATTATTTTTTGTAGTTTTAATGCATATTTGATACTTAAAGCATCGATTTTCAGTGTCAAGAATTTATTTTAAACAGATTACATTTATTATTTTATAGTTAAAAAAACAAATAAATAGTGTAACAAAAAATTGCTTTCTGTTTAATACATATTCTTAACACTGAAAATCCACACTTTAAGTACCATAATGCATTAAAACTACACAAAATAATTAACAATGTTTGCAGCCCATAACAGGCCATGTAATCGTGTTATCCAGCATCGTCTCTTTGTTACCGTGCAGGTGGCGCTGTTTTAGATTACTGCACACAGCGAATATATACACTCATATGTGTTGTGTTATCACAGTTGTAATCCAGGTTTTTATTTTTTCCAATCTTGTCGTACGCATGACAACACCTACCAAAATGAATTACTGTGCACTAACATGATATATAATTATAATTTAAAAAGATTTATTCCCAATATGACTATGATATGACATCAATTAAGGAATTGGTAAATGGGTGCGGCAAAACACCCTCACACATAGGCGGTGGGTGGGTGGTCCCGGAGACTTGTCCAATAGGCTATCGCGGCAACCCCGTGAAAAAAAAAATTACCATGATCCTAATTACTGACATAAAAAATTCTAAAATTCTTCATAACATCAAGTACTATAAAAATAAGAATCGAAATATTGTGTTGTACGGAATTCGCTCTGTGCCATATCGTGGCTAAAATTGTAACTTCGATATCCAAACCCATGTGACTGACGCTAATATCGGACGAATACACGTATTTTAAATGAGATTTGTGGTTTAAAGTTCAAATTTTTGCCACAATATGCACGGATCGAATAGCTCAGGTTGTTGATACAGTTTTTACGGTAATGTTGTTGCAGTAAATCAAAAAGTCCAAAAACAAACACAATATTAATTATTTCCAAAACACGCACGAAATCATTCTCATACCAGAATTTAAAATTCACAAAGTAGAAAAGTACTTCGATCACGATGATATTGTTAAACGTCGACTACTTTTAAAACTTGATACATTGTTTTCTATTCAAAAATAAGTTTTTGATTTCTTAGATTTTTCAGTTTTCGCCATAATGTTTTGTAACCAAGATTGTGCTTGAACTCTGTAACAATGGCTTCATAAATATCTTTTGATAGACTTCCCTTCAAGTTGTTGCTTCACAACCTTACAGTTCCCTCGTACTTCTCAGATGATACTTCAAAAATGTACTTGATATTGTGATTTCTCAATAATCAACTTAAACCGTAGTTTTTACGCTAATGAACTTGCCAATGGCTTCAGAAGCATTAACATAACCACGAAATCAAGAGGAAGAAAAGCAAGTCCAATGTGAAAATGCGTGCTGCGGTGGAATACATAGGTAGTACCAGTACAGTAGCAGCTAAATAGTAGGCTAGTAGCTGTAGTTTCTTAAACAAATGTAGCCCGTATATTTACCTACGAGCGACCCGCTTTCTTATTATTCTCCCTCTCTTATCGGGCTTCGTCAGTTTTCGTAGTGCTAGTTATACGAGGATCCCTTTTATTTCCTCTTTTCTGCTTCCTTTCACTCTCGGAGCTACGGCATTACATTATATGTATGGTTGCACGAGAAAGGAAAAAAAAAGAGAAACAGAAGGTAGATTGAAACGTGCCGAGCAAAGGCAAGCACGACGTGCGGAATGAAGTTTCGTGACTCTAGTCGCTCTACGAGACGAGAGTTTGTTTTCAGAAATAATTTGAAGAGAAAACAATACTATGCAAGGTGTATATACCTACGTGTGTGTTAGGTCTAAGCGCCCGAGATTGAATTTTTTGAGTGAACTTTTTTGAATGGTGTTTATAGACAAAAAATGTTGGAGTTGCTTAGAGAATCGCAACCTACTTTACTTAGTTCCTCAGTCACTCGTCATAAGCTATTATGGATAAAGTATGTTGGTTAAGTGGCGTGTTGTGAAATGTCAAAGGAAATTTAAAATAGTAGTACTCAAATTTCAAGCGATACAGTTGCTTAGTATTAAAATTTAGACCCGTACTTTTTGCTGGAATTTTAGTTTTTTTAATTACTACTTGTGATAAAAATATTACTTTCAAAAAAAAATACTATAAAGTATTCAATGAAATATTAAAATTTTTTTTTTTAATACCTGAACACTTCTTTATTAAAAATTTGTGTCCTTTTTAATACATAACAGCTATTTTTTTTAGCATCAATAAAAATTTTTTAGCACCAGTAACGCATTATAAATAAAAAGTTTTCCCCTATGCATGTCAAAAAGTATGTACTCAAGTTTACCGAGAAAAACAGTTTGGAAGAAACTTTTTAAATATTATTTTGCTTGAAATGTGCAACTGCACCTTAAATTGCATGTTGCCAGACCAACGTATACATTGTAGGCAATGTTTAAGCAAACTTTTTTTTACCATGGGTGCAAAGAGATTAGCAGACCGAAATAGCACTTCGTGGCCTCAGTCAAAAAAACGTCAGTTGCAACTTGAGCATATAAACGTACAACAATCGCACCTGTTTATGGTATTTAATGCACCTTACCATACCAAACGATAACAGTAAAATTAATAAAAAAATTGAAAAAAAACCACAAAAGCAACAGAGCTGAGACAACGATTTCATATGCATCCCAATACCCACCTGCATGAGTGCGCACATTTATTGCAATAACAACAATGAAACAATTGAATGAGAAAAGTTGCGTAAAACCAGACGAAACATTCGCATACGGCTGGCATTCTAGCGAAACTCACAAACTTATCTTGAGCCCTCCTTCCCAAGCCCACTATACCTACGTAGAGACCAGTGAATTCCACGACGAGCTATTGTTCCGCTTGTTTCTCTTTCGTCAGTATGGCGAAGCTTTACCACAAGAGTCGACGGAATTAGAGGAGGAAAAAAAGGGGACAAACGAGCATTAGCTCCCAGTGTCGTTGGAGCACAGGTATTCTGCACAAGATTCTTAAGCAACAGACGTGTACACGGACACGCTTGTGGGTCTCTTGCGAAAAAAGTGTGTTTACACGTGCTCACGATTTTTTTTCGTCACCAAGGGGTTGGACTGATTTTCCGGTCTAGTTTCTTACTTATCTCTTGGTCCCTCTTTTGGTCATGAGACTGTAAACTTTACTTTTAAAAATTGTATTATGATGCATCCATTTTCTATGTATTTATTTTTATACGTTTTATCATTGGAAATTGTATCCTATCTTAAAAAAACGATGGATCACATGATGAAGCCTGTTTGTTCGTCGCGTGATTGGCTGAGACTGATCAAGCGCGGGTAGATTTGAAAATGAGATTTAGAAAAATCAGTGAAAAGTCATTTTAATTTGTAAGTTATTAAATATTACAATAACACGTGTTATGATAAATATATAATTATTGTATTTTTCTTCAAAAATATAGAAAATAAATGTTTGATTAAATTTTGGGAGTTGGCGCGCGGAGCGCACAGGGGGCGCCCCCCCCCCTAGTTATATAAAAATGTGATGGAGATTAGGCAATACTGATTGCCATATCCCACTGAACCTCGACGGGATGAATAGGAATTCGATGTCCATGTATCTTCATTATTCATCTCTACTAGAAAAGATGACGAATGAGTGATTGAACTTGGAATAGATGAATATGTATTAACATTTAAAATGTACGCATCAGCGGATCACCGTATAAATGACTAAAATGGCGAAAAAAAGAACCATATTATGTATTTACATCATAATGATGTGAATATTTCTCTTTCCAAATTTTTTCATAATCTTAATGTTAAACTGTGCGTGGTGTAGCTTGATCATTTTTTACTTTAATGAATTTGCAATCTCTACTTTATCCACTTAAACTTTTGATTTTCCTGCTTAAAGTAAAAATACGTAGAAATACACTAAAGATATAGCTTTCTATAAAAAACAATTTGTTATCAGAGTGCCTGTTTTACAGCATGTAAAATAAGTATATATTATCTTAGAATTATCGTGAAAATTGTGTAGGAGTATGCATGAATTTCGAAAGATAGTTGAAAGGTTTGTAACAAAACTAAAAAGCTCGCTTTCTCACAACTAAAATTATTAATGTGTCCTGTTTGTATTGATATAGTGTGGGGATAAGATCATCGATAAAGTAAATTTCGTCGCAAGTAAACAGGTTTTTATAAAAAACTTAGATGGCATAGAAATGCCTTTAATTATGCAAAAAATCCAGCTGCATAGCTCTCAGACGGGGATCTTCTACTCTGTTTCATCCTCTTAGCGAGTTTCTGCTTTTCCCTTGACCCTAAGAAAAGTCTCCTTTAAAGAAGTCAAAGCGCATTCTTGATAAAAATAAAACTAGGTAAGCGTGCACACACGCGTACGACTCGTCCTTTAGTTATCCACAGAAAATGGCAATGCAGAGGCAGCTCTCGTTTATTCCATGTTTATACAGCTCAAAAAGGAAAGAACATCAAAGACTATACATATGTGACTAAGCATGCAAACGTGTAGTATTATTTGCAAATAATTCAGGAGTCTGTGTCCATTGTTTGAAAGATGTGTATGGGAATGTCACTGTAAAAAATACTCAAACAAATCTAATTTTGTTCATAATATGATATTTTATTACACAACATTTTTGTGACATTACTAAAGTGCAATTTGTGCAGTTATATGGTTTATAGGAACAAAATTTAGTCATCCCAATCGGTCTGTGTTTGATTAAAACACGATTAACCAAATTAATTTAATAACATAACCAAACAAAGTCAGTTACTACAACTTTTCCAGTTGACAACACGAAAATTTGTTAATGTTACCAAATAAACAATTTGAGTAATTATTAAAATACTTAGATATTTTTTACTGTAAACTAAGGTTAACCCAACTACTTTTTTTCGTGTGGTGGGTACGCAAAATAAACAAACATTTTTTCCTTTATTTCAAAGTAATTCTTGTTTTCATTAATACCATTCAAGGCATACCCTGATTTAATTGAATATTTTTTTATGAATACCAGAAATAGTAGTAATTGAAAACAAAAATTTTTATTTCAACTGTTGAAATGTAGTTCACCATAACTTTAAGTTTAATTAAATTCCAACAATGCCTTCTTTATAGTACTAAATCGACTCAAAATTTTTGATACCTGGTTACTTTACAAAACGTCAAACAATGAAAGAATGGAATAAACTATCTGTTAATGCATAAATTAACTTTGCATGTATTTTTAAAAGTTGTTCTGAAATCCATCATGTTGTTACACTAAGTATTAACAAGCGGCTGAATTCACATAAAAGACTGAATTTTTGTTTTTAAGGTACAACTTTATTGTGTAAGGCTATCTTCAATGGGTAAAAATCCGTGACAATCCACTTTTTCAACAGTTTATACCATTTTTTAAGAAATTTAGGCAACACATTAATTGGCAAAAACATTTTTTCATGCGATTTGCAGTCAAATTTCTAAAAATTTTTTGGATGAAACTTCTCTGCATGTGAGTTTTTCGGCCGCGAGGGCGCTGGCTGCGCGGTCGTGTCCTGCCGAGTCCTCCCCCCCGCGCCCCGATCGCTCTCTCCGCCAAGGCACTCGGTGCTGCGCGCTACAATCAATCGTGCTCGAGCCGACCGCGAAGCAAGACGTGTGAGCCGCCACTCGCTCAACAAGAAGAAGAAGAGAGAAGAGGAGAACAAAGGAGACTACGACGCGACGTTAATGTGTTTATTTGCTGTCTCGCAGCCTGTATACGTTCTACTATCAATAAAGAGTATTTTTCCACAAAACACTGGTCCTTCGAGCCGGATCCCGTTGAAGTGAGGCGACCGGCGACCAGCGGAGACGCAGCAGGACAGGACGACCAGCTTCTTAACGTAATGTAAGTAAAGTGACAGCTTTTCGTGTGGGTAAAGCCGCCGCGGCCGCGAGAGTGCCCGCGGCCCGGAATGAGTTAATTGGGCCGCGGTCGATCCGTGTCGCCATATACGCGTGCCGTGTGGGGCATCCGCGTCACCCGTGGTGGTCGGGGTTGCCGTGGGCGGTGAGCGCCCGCGGTCCAGCTCTACAGCCCAGCCGCAATTGAAACTGCGTCGCTGGCGGCGTGCATGAACACGTCGGGACCATGGCCGCCTCGCTCGACCGCGGCGGCGGCCATTGTTGCTACGGTCCACTTGATGACCTTTGTTGTTTGCCGTGGCGGCCATTTTGGTCGCGAGAGACTCGTTCGACTAGGCCAAGGCAGATACGCCGCGCGCTTGGTTACAGCCAGATCGTCCCTAACCTACAACTTCAATCCCTCTCCCGCTCTGTCTCTACCGCTTTACGTCCGCTCGCCCTCCCCTAACTACTACTCAATTCTGTTTTGCCGACGCCACCAATCGATGGTGGCCCGGAGGCAAAATCCAGAACAAATATACAGCACGTGATCGTGCTTTCAGGTCAGACGACGGCTGGACGAGCCTGTACGGCTCCCAGAGCGCCCTCGCAGACGTTGTCACGCAGTTCGCGCTCGACGTGGACCGGATCGAAGCCTGGAGCCTGGGGCTTGTGGACGTGAGGCTAGAGCTTCTCCAGGGCTACTGGCATGATTTCCAGTCGAACCACGTGAGGTTGCTGGACGGCCCGCCGCCGGAGAAGCGGGGCCTCCTGGATCGATTGTACACGCGAGTGGAGGCCAGCTACATCACCGCAAGGGCGCGCCTCTACGACGCGAGGCTGTCAATGGCGCCCCTCCCGCCGCCCACCGNCCTTCGTAAAATTAAAAAAAAAAAAAAACCAATATGAAACTGACTTTGAATAGTAAGTTTAAAGTAATTTAATATTTAGTCAATACTTTCAATTAAGTAGTATGAGAAAAAGGAAGTAGACGCACGTTACAATAAAACCTTACCACAGATACAATAATACGATCAGCAAGCGCGGAAGCACGACTATATCATATAGAATGGACAATAGCAATGATCGTCACTCTTCTCAAAGCTGCTTTTTTCCCATTAGCTGTAAGAGTGCATGTCATACTCCTAGAGTCTGCTAAACAGTTTGCGTGGCTGTGACGTGATATCACCTTAAGATAGATGGCGTTGCATGCTGCTATGAGCTGTGCACTTCTTTCAGTGTACATTGAATATAAAGAAGTATGATTTTGTCAGTTGAATAATCAGACCTCCAAAACATTAGTTTCTTCTATAATAGAGTATATAATCTCATGAAATAATATATTGCTTGTTGTGCTAAAAAAGAGGCGACACAATAAAATTTTTAGTGATAGATATACATTTAAGCTATTGAATGAATTAAGAAAATTTTAAGCATGAATCTAAATTTTGGACCAATAATGTGACTTTAAGTTTCAAATTTATAGAGATCATAAGAAGTATGGTAAAAATCGTCAGGTAAATAATAAATAAATTATTTCTTTTTTGTTACTAGCAAGTAACCGCAATCAAAGTTTTTAATTTAAAAAACGACCTTCATGTTATGCGTTTAATAAGGATTTCCAATTTTTTTTAAATTCCCTAATGTTAAATTAAGCGAGAACATTTTCAATGATTAAACGAGGTGGACTTTCAAAACTCATCGTCTTCAATACACTTCGAAAAGCTACGTCCAAACACTTGATTGCAGTGTCCAATATTTTGTTCCTCTCGACAGCTACTTCGATACGAAATTTCAACACATGTTCATAGTACAATAATTCCTTATACGTTTTGAGTGACGACAGCAACAGCGTAGAATCATCAAGATTTTTTATTAAATGATTTTACTAGTAAATTTAGTGGCATGATATGATGTCGTATATTGATTTTTCACCTCCTATGATCGTAGACTAAATGCAGAGGCGTTTAAATTCGAGATTCCAGGCATTTGCAAAAGTCAGATCTCTGTGGATTGTTTAATAAATGGATCAAAGATTTATGAGGATAAAGATAATTTTTTCAAGCAAGCATTACCTTTTGAGAATTTCTCTAACTTGCGCAATATTACCAAGATGAACTGCGTCGAAAATATTTTGCAGGATCTGATTTTCCATTTGCTATTGTATTTTTTCTTCTTTCGTATGGTGGATGACACTTATTAACGAAGTAGTTAATAAATAAAAACTTTAAATTTTTTCTCATATTTTGTGTATTATGTTTGCGTATCATTTATTTTAAGGTAAAACAAGTAACGTATTTGTTGTGATACATGCAGTGGATGCAAATAATAAAGTCTACTTACGTATACAGTTGATGTTAAAAAAATTGAAGGTTGTAGTCGTCACCCACTAAAATCACCCTACTTCACAAAAACTACTGTATAACGGTATAATCTCGGGAAGTTACAAAAGACCCGATTATTACGAGGATGATGTAGATATTAAGTCTTTCGAAAAATTCACGCTGTTAGCTATGAAGTAAAAGTCAGCAGAATTATGCAATGGAGAGTTGTTTCCCGACAAGACAGCTTATAGACAAAGGCAAGATGGCTGCTCAGGAACGACACTGTGAGCCTGATTATTGTAAGTTAATCGATAAAAAAAAATTGAAAGAAGTGCTTTTCTTCTGTCTATAGATAAGCTTTAAATGTATGACTTTCCGCAGACACTCCCCACCATTAATACTATACTACGCTGATGTAACGAGGTTTCTATACTGGATTTTTGGCTGCTAAGCACGTAATTTCTGTGAATTATGGTATAGGTTTTACCCATTAATATGTTTTTCTTGAACTAACAGTGTATTAATAATCTATTTCCAGGCCACTTTTTCAACGCAATAATTATGAGTAAAATCGCAGTTACCTGGTGCATGTTTTCAAAAAATCTGTATTCGCTGTGTGCAAGTATATTGGCACCATTTGATGCTAAAATAGCGCGGACTTACTGGACGATTTGGGGCTTAACGCATTGTCAGCCACAAATAACTTAAGGTCACTGACTAATATTATGATAATAGGTGTAAAAACTATGAGAATCTCAATAGCTAAGATTATTCTAGTTACACATAGCGTAAAGTGCAGATGCAAAGAATAATAACAACATTCATGTTAACGAAGTAAAGACGATACCGAATCTGGTAACATAACCTTTGTTTCGTAGAATATCGAAGCAGAACGAACTGACCTGGCCCGTAAAGTGACGCGAGTGTGACGTTAGTGACCGTAAATATAGTCTTCACTGGCTTTGTTTCGTTAAATCTTACTAAAATATAGAAGTATCAAGTTTAATTTCTTTTTAATAAACAAACTATAACGCTCATGTTCATGATAGTCATCGTTATTATTTTGTCTGACAACTTAAAGTGGTTAAATAACTTAATAATGTATCATCAATAGTGCATTGAGTCCTCAAAAATTCTGCTAGTCTGCGATTTTCTCTCTCACCATAAGTTCTGCTGTCATTTTTTATCCCCTCCAACGCACACATCAAATATAATAATAAAATTAAAAAATCGTGTAAGGTTGGGAAAAACCGGTTTTTTCAAGTTTTGAGTCGTACAAATTCTGAATTTAGAAAAACAAAAACTAGAGTATTCCGTTGCACTAAGGGATTTAGATAATAAAAGCCCACATAGTTATTATCTCGGGTAAAATTAGTAAACAACTTGTTACATAGAAAAAAGAAAACGAAAAAAAACAAAAAAACATAATTTTGCTGCAATTAAGTAATGGGTTTCTGTACAACATAGAAAGTCTGTGTGGCTCAAATTTAAAACTTTGGCTTCACTTATCTACGTTATTTTCTTTTATTAAAAATGTTTACTGTTTTTGAGAAAATTGCGTAAGTGTTCTAACAGGTGCTTTGGAAAAATGGCTACCATACGGCAAAAAAAAATTTCTATGGAAAATTTTAAAGTATCTTTACGCCTAAAAGAGCTTTCTCTCTACAAACGAGTTGGTGAAGGTAAAAAAAAAAACATTCATAACAACTGTTAAAAAAATCATACGAAAAACCATGTATTGTGCGTGTGGCGAATGAGCGAGCTGAGGAGACGGACGGTGTGGCGTAGAGTAAGAATTCCAGGCGATAAAAGTAAGTTAATACAAAATAAGTAACTTCTCTCAAAACATAGAATCCTCGCCGTGATTTGCATACATATGAATGTTGAAGCCCACTTATCACCAATAAACATAAGAAAGAAAAAAAACCAAACACTAGAATCTATCTTGTCAGAAACCCATCCTTCCAAAGAACAATCCCGAAAAAAAGAAGGTTTTTACGGATTTAAGAAAAAATTTTCATCAACGTCCGCAATCCAGTTTTCGCCGAGTTCCCGCCTCTGATCTTACCTCGTGCACGTATAGGTACATATAATAAGCATCAAGACGCTATTAGCAAACAATAAGGAGTCTCTATCCGCCGTTCTTTTTCCTTTTCTCCTCTACATCTGCTAATAAATACACGCTCTTCCGGTGCGCGCTCGCTCACGGGAGCAAATTAATGTGCTCGTTGCATGCGACGACCTACTGGCTCTTGGGAAAGGAGGACGAAGAAAAGCGAAAATAATATACAGAGGTAAAAAAAAAAAAAAGACAAAAAAAGACGAGAACGATGATGTACACAGAGCAACAACAGCAGAGGAGGAGCGTGAAATAAAAGGAGAACGGAAGACCGTCGTGGGATATAAATATATATTCATGCTTGGAGTCAATTACTGCCGATGCCGGTATATTTTTCCTTTTTTCTCCTTCCTCTTTCCATATAATGTGTACTTGCTTAGCTGTAGTGGATCTTCAATAGTCGCTTATCTAGCACTTAAAATCCTTTTTCTCTCTCTCTCTTGGGTATATTACGGGGTGTCGCGCGCTATTAATTAAAACCAGCCGCCGCGTCGACGACATTGTTCCCCTTCTTATTTTCCCCATTAGACACATACGACGCGGAAGTGTGGTGCCGATTGTTCGCGAATGAGGATTATCCTTCTCTCCGTGTGTCTGTGTCTTGAGATTGCAAGCGTGAAACATTCGCGAGGACTGTTTGCTCTTTGGCGCCGGCTCTCGCGACGTGGGAATTTTATTCTGACAATCGGCGGCTGGTCGCTGCATTTTTCCCCTTTCTGTGGCTGAGGATTTATTGGAAGGCACGAGGTGGCCGATCGGAGGAGGGGGGTGGCTAAAGGATGCCACGTCGAGCGAACTTTAGCTTTGGGTCCGTTTTTGCTCATTTAAATTGAATAAGATGCGGAATGAGTAATGATCGGGGAGATTCGATATTCAATAGACACTGTGTGTCCCCGTGTATTGCCGTTCTAGGGATTTAATGTGTGCCATTAGGATAATTTGAAATTAATTTGCGTCGACTGTATACGATAATCTTGCGTGTTGGTGGAAGAAGAACGTTAGGTGACACTGCAAGTGAATAACCGTACGGCGTTCTGTATATATGGGTTGAAGTTTTTTTCAAGATGACCAATTTTGATGGATAAATAGATTTCTTCATTCAATATTTTTTCCATACGTTTAGTTTAAATCATTTTAGGATACAAAAATAAGGTATGACGATGAGAAAAAAAATAGAAAGCTTGTGTCTTCACTGACAGGTCATGATAATATGCCTTTTTACTCTTAAGATTTATTTAGCTCTGACTAATCACTTAGCTATAAAAAGTGACTAATATGATTTTATCCTAGTGTTCATAAAAAAAAAGTAATGTTTGTGAGGTAAAAATAGAATAGGGTAGCATCGGCACTACACCGGCACTTTATATACACCGTCATGTAAGCAAACTATTAATACAATACTGTAGGAAAAATTAAAACCCAAATCTTTTCTAAATGTCAAGTACATAAGTGTTTTTTTTTTTTAATTTAAAGTATAGTGTAACCTAATTAAGAAAATTTAAGTGCCTCAGTATTTACATACATGCTAAAATTTGTTGAATAAAGAGTACTACTACCACTTTGAAATGAAGTTAATTTTTTTTCAGCCCACAATAAGTGCTGTGAAAATGTTATATTTTTACCAGAGCAAAAAGTTTTAAGTGGAAGTTCAGGATCACGTGTATTAATACCTTTACAGTTAAAATGGTAATATTTTACAGGTTTAAAAAATCAGTTTTTTGGATGTATCTTGAACAGTGAAAGACTAGCATATTCAGTGTTACAAAGCAAGTTGTACATCTCAAAAAAATACATTTTTTAAATATTTTAATTTATTTTTCCACAAACCATCATCATACTTAAAGAAAAAATTGGAAAGTATAAGAAAAAATAAATGAGTTTATTCGAGACATCTTTTATCATTTTTGTTAAGGATGTTTGGTTAGTCAAAAAAGCTTCAGATTTTATTGATGTAGAACTTTTTTTATTATACAATCAAAGGTAATAAAAAATTTAAAAATAGTCATAAAAACAATAGGTTTTTGACAATGAAAGTATAAAGTTGGCATCATACCGAGCTTTATACAACAGTGTTACGAATACATAAGTTATACATTTTGAAAAATACAAATCTTCCATAGTTTTAGGAATTTTTAAGATCTGTTCAAGGCTTTAAAAATTAAAGAAAATATTTTAACAAATAAGAAATAGTAGTTTTCGGCATACAAGCGCCATTATCATCACTATTTTATGGCCTGAAAGACCTGCAAGGAAGGCCGTAAAGGATTAAAGGGTAGCCCTGGTTGGATGGCGATTGTGTGGCGAATGCTATTTCTCCTGTCGAAGACGCTGTGAATGTCCAAATATCACAAAGACACCCTGAGTTGAGAAAAATTTAATTTTTTGTTGTTGTGTAGCCATTTATTTAGGCAAGAATTTTTTTGGAGTGAAAAAGAAAAACACTCATTGACTTTTCATACTGATTAGTAGTAACTAGACGCATTTGAGAACATCAAAAAACATTTTTTCAATTTTGTATTACCTAAATTAATAGCGTAATTTTATCGAGTATGAAAGAAATGGACCACTTAACATGTTTTATACATTTCCTTTGATGCATGTAAATTTATTTGTCTTTAAGGTAGTAAACAAGACTTTGGGTTGCGAATTCTTAAGGAGGTTAGATACATATCATCGACAATAATTGGGGACTCTAATTTAGTTTTTGATTCATTATATGTGTTACAAAAAACAAACGTACTTTTTTTGGGCGATCTCAGCCATGTAGTTATTAAGATATTTTAAAATAAAAAATGAACAATTTAACACGGGTTCTTATGGGAACAATGTTGTGATCTAAAAGTAACATACCTTAGTAATGGTTAAAAAATCGACAAATAATATATTTCGATACTTCACGATACTGCAGATTCACATGATCCTCTGATTTTTATCAGTATCAATACTAATTAGAGAGAAAATCACGATTTTTTAAAAATAAAAATAAAAACGTTGGTTAGGTCGATAAGATTTGTACATTTATACCAGAGATAAACTGTATAACCTTCTGTCAGTAATGCTGTGAGCTTCCCACAACTTTGACCGCATTTCACCTCCCCTCTGAAAGATTGTATCGAACCCCCTTAACTTTATAAAGTCAGAATCATCATTATCTATCATCAGTGCAAACCTCCTTACTCGAATCAATCAAACCAACTCCACACGCACTTCCTTCTTATCCAACGTAGTCAACACACAGCACGCAAACGCATCCCAGCTAAGCAAGTAACTTACCGAAGAAAACGTAATCCCTCTGGCAAACTCGACTCCCAAGCGCGACCCGACAATTCACGTGCACACAATGGTTGGTTATACCACGCCAACGTCAATCTGCAAACCAAACACTTTCATCGCTCCTTGCTCATGTAAAAGACGTGTGTGTGTGTGTGTGTGTGTGTGTGTCGCGTACAGCTCGCTGCGTGTGGCAAAAATAAAGGACTCAACAGCTGTGATTGCTCACTCAAGCTTGCTACCTTGGAGCTCGGAGATAAGAGTATGTACACACATGCGAGCTACCGTCCATCGCTGAGAGGATTAAGCTCTTTGTTCAGCGGTCGATGAAACTCGAACAACAATGGAGATTTGTGTGTTTCGAGGAGGGATGCTGATGCCGCACGAGATTAAATTTTACTCGATGTTTCTTCTCTCTTTGATCGTCCGATGAAAAAAATGTATTCGTTTCAAGAAATAAGCTCTGCTCCTGTTGTCACTGTGGCAACGAGGTTTTTGGAAAACCAGAGAAAATTGAGAAAAAGGGTAAATGTGTCAGGATCTAGTAAAATGAAAGCTCAACGTGGAAACAGACGCCCAACTCAATTTAAATGTAATCCAAAGCAATACTGTTTGCACCATCCGCACTCCAAACATTGCAGAGAGGGGCTTTGTGAAAAATTGAAATGAAGGAGAGGTAAGAAAAAAAAATTTTTTACCTCCCTTCATAGCTGCACAATAATTATAAACAACACGCTCTCTGTTGCGCTAGAAAGGTAAAGAGGAAGGAGGTTAATGTGCAACTATGAAGGAGCGATGAACACGGGAAGGGGAAAACGGCTCGGGTGAGAGCTTCCTCTACACGATAGCACTTTACTTTCTCGGTGCAAATGTTTGAACGACGAATTTCCCGCTGAAATATTATTGTAGTGCTTGGAATGTTTGGACTACCTGGTGGTCACTCAAACAAGAAACGCGTGAACCTCGTTCGAGCACTGTTTCTGCAAAGTCACCGCTTCCACGCTGTTTGAAAATGTCTTTCGTGAGTTACGTGTAGATATATTATTATTTTTACTACTATCATAGATATTATCGTGTAGAATTATAGGAATTTTTAAATTCATAACCGAATGTACACTTGCTGGGTTACCTCTTGTGCTGCCTCAATGCATTTTTTTCTCTCTCATAAGTTAATTTTTTTTTAGTGTTTTTCCTCTTTTAGCATCATCATTTTGGTTCAAGAGGTCATTTTCTCCATGTTTTCGTACTAAAACTCTATGGGAATTTCTATGTTGTTATTGCTTATTCTCTTACAATGGCTAGCTTATTATTATTAAATATAACCTATGTAATCTTATGACCTGATACATAACTAGTTTATCGTAAAGCTCTTGGATTTTGGCATGATGTAAAATTTTTTATTCTTTGCTAACATCACTTCACTCCACCTCGACAATTTTCTTTAAAACTTTTTTCGAAAAATTTAAATTTGTTCTTCTCACTTTTGTTATTGTACCACATACTGTTTAGTTTGTGGGCCAACTGTGGTTCCATGTGCACCAGGAGGTCTAGGAATATATGCGTAGGAACCATTTTAATAATCTGTTTGAATTGTCACATAATGATACCCCTTGTTACAGACGTATTGTTGTATTATGAATACAAGTACAATAATTAAAAAAATTTTATCTGAAATGTATTTTTTCAATTATTTTAGCCTCTATTGTAAGAGAAAAAGATCTGTTAGTTAACGTAAAATGCTTTTAGGAGAAGATATATTCAGTCACAAAATCAAGCAGTTATTAATAACTTCCGAAGTTTAGAACTGTTTTTTAGAAGTATTTTATAACATTATTATTAGAAACCTTTGCTTTTTGAAATGTTCAAAATCATTAGAAAAATACATTTTGAATCAACGTTTGCAGATTATTTTGTTTGTTTAACAATTAATTACCAAACAAAATGCATCGTTTTGAGAGCCTTTAAATGCATGATAAGGAAATTTGTTACAAATACCTTATTCCATCCATTCTCTCGGAATCACATGGCTGCATGTACTAACTCAACTAGCCGTTCTCCTTATTTTCCGATTTTCCTATTTCGTCCCTCAAAACGTTTCTGCCATTCATGATACTATCTAGACATTCGAATTCGGAAACGATTTTAAATATTTTTTCTGCTGCTACTTTTATCTGTAGATTTTACTTATAATCTCTCCCTCCTACTGATCATGTTTTTGGTTGTCTTGTAGCCGTCCTATTTTTGCTGTTATCGTCAATAAAAGTTTCCGAATCTTAAATAACAATTTCTCCGATATCGCCTACAATATCTTAATCATCCATGTAACATATCACCTAGATTGTTCCTTTTAAATTTACCTCACTTTTGATTTATTTATGACAATGTATCAAGTATTTTGAAAAAAAACTAAACAACAAGAGAAATCAAACACCAACTTCTTTGAGATACTTCAGGATGCAAAAATATAATACATTTTGAATTTAATAATTGAACTTTACGTATTCTTGAAGATGTGATTAAATTCCCATCTTTTTTTATCAGAAAAAATATTTATTAGAAGAAAATATCCATCGTACAACCTTTTTCCCTCTTCTCTAAACCGACTGTGAAAATTTATCAGCAACAACGTCACTTGCGCTCGATCATTATCCACGTTTCAATTAACTTCCACGCCATTATCTAAATAAGGGAGAGAAAAACTTCCTCGGCTATGCGAGAGATAACAATAAAGACTATTACAAGCCTAATAAATCGTTGCTCGCCGATAACACGAGCGTAGATAGAGAGGGTGGAAACTCTTAGCATTGAAATAGATGCGGTGGGAATTTTATTCTCTCTCCTTGACTGATTAACGCTCCGATCGCTCTCTCGGCCTCGCTTATAAACGCTAACATTATCCCGATCTCAATCAGGTGCTGCTGCTGGTGCCTAGCACAAATTACATAAATAATTACATGTACTCGGGTAACCTATTACTTTGAAGTCAATCCGAGGATTACGCTTATTATGTTTTTTTGTTTTTGAACTGAAAATAACAGAGATTTTCGTGAAGATAGTTATTTCTTTAATGACTCTAATATAGTTCTGCAAACCATGTTGCGCAGATGGTATGTGTGAACGGGATTCCTTTTTAAACGACGTTTCGTTGTCTCAGATCAATTGTAAAATAGATTTTTTTTTTTTTTCGAGAATTCCAATGGCATTTGAAATTTAATTTTCAATCAGCATTAACTAATTATTAGAGTAATATGGTAAATACTTGCATATTTTTTATTTTAAATGTCTTTTTATTGGGTTACCTTAAGGAAGTTCGGGAGAAAAGTTGAAAATGTAGAATCGTGCCAAAAAAATGTATGCTATTTTTGAGAGGAGTTCACATGAATTTTTCAAATTTTTCACCAGGGATATTTTCGAAAAAACCATGATTAAATATTGACAGCTTAACACGGTCTCTTATGAGAGAATGAGGTAAGGTTGCCTTCTAATTAAAAATTAGGGTACACTATAAATGTGTTAGATAAAAAAAAAATGTTTTTACAGAGACCTTAGTACAAAAGGAAGATGTCCAACAAAAAAATCACAACTCGCCAAGCATTTTTCAAAAATATAATCGATTACAGTCGTACAGATTCAAGTTTGTAGAGTGCAAGAGGAGGTGCGCGGTATAGGGGGTATATCTGCGCGGGCTGGGGGGACTCCTCGTTTCTCGCCTCTCTGAATGATACTCTCAAACCTCCCTAATGCAAACATTAGGGTAGATGTCCCTATTATCGAGCCTGTCCCTATTATCGAGGGTGTGAGTTATAATTACGGAAATATAAATAAGAAGTTAACGAAAACCCATAAACTATTTTTTTCCTATAAATTTATTAAATAATGTAGCCATCAAAACTCTCAAAGTTTAAATCACTATACGTTTTGAAGTATTTAAGGAGGCTTGGGCGATTTTGAATTAAATGCTGGCGAGGTCTGAAATTCAGAGATTATATAGATAAAGTTTGCTATATTTTTTTAGGAAAAAAAAAATAGGTAGGTCAACACATTTACTTTCGAGAAAATCGCTTGTGAAAATTCGTCATTTTAACACGCAACCTTACGGAACCCGAAATTCAATAGACTACCGTACCGCAATAAAAAGCTGTGGGCCCACACATTAAATTGGTACATGTACTTGAAAGTATAAAGAATCTATTATTTAAAAAACAGAATAGGATCAACACGTTAAATTTTGAGAAAATAGCGAGGAAAACATCGAACATGAGAATTGTTTGGTTCAGCTACTGTAAGTGCGCATGCGCTGTACATTCATAAACATACAAGCATGAAAATTTAAGTCTAACACAAGTATAGGTATATAATAGCAGATGAGAGCAAGAGAGTACAGTGTTGTCAGCTTTATCGTGGCAGGGCTGTCCTCTTTACACAAGGTACCTCGGGAAAACTAATAAATTTTTTAATATCGATTTTCCCAATGACTTTCCGTGTATTATTGCTATTTTGTTCACACATGTGTATAATCAAAATTATTATAAAAAAATGTTACAAAGAATCATTTGTATGACAAGTACCTCACAGGGGCCCCTCAATAGATACGACACCAAACGCCCAAGCCTCCTTAACATGGAAAAAGTAAGCTTGCATCATCAAGCTCATGTATTCGTGAGATCTCTTAACGAAAAGCTTAAGGAAAATTATATCTTAATATTGTATAAAAAATTCACTGTATTGTTACAATGACAGGTTACGTAAAACTCAGAGGTCGATAATTGGGACTCCAAAATACGATCAGACCTCCATAATATGGGCTCGATAATAGGAACATAGGCTGTACAGGGGCTCGATAATAGAGCCGAAATATAGTTTTTTTGTTTAATTAATAGTTATCGTAATCATTAATTTTTTACCGCGGAAAAATTCTCACGTATAGTTCATTAGTTAAATAACCAATTAGTACTCAAATTACGAAAAAATAGTTAAATCTACGTTGATAATTACATTTATTTTTTTTTAATTTTTCTTAGACCCTCGATAATAGGGACATCTACCTCTACGTTAGTCACGAATCGCTATCTTACATGACGAGTGCGAGGACTGTGAAGTAAAAATATCAGGATGTTTGAAAGATACTTAGTAAAACAAAATATCTCCAACATCGTAACTTTGCTACCAAAAATAAGTCTAATTAAAACCAATACAATTTTTAACTTTGAAGTCACAATACGCTGTGTTTTATCTGAATCTTTTTTTATAGCGCGTGTGCAAACTGCGGAAGCTTGAAAAAGAAATTTTTAAGAAATCACGTAGAAAAAAAACAAGATAAAAACCAGCGTGACAGAGAGTCAGTCTGGCGGAACTTTCTCCGACTCGGATTGTCCCACTGACCGCGATATCTCTCCCACAAGTGTAAAGCCAACTTACACACAAACACAATTGGGCTTCTCCAACGTTATACCGGCGTATACGTGTATTGTAATATCAGGACGCACGAGCGCTTCCTTCTCCCTCCTTCTCGCCACATCCGTCCTTTGTCCTACTGCTTAGTTTTTTCACTTCTTTTTTTTTCAGCTTTCGTTCGTTAGGCGCTTGCTTTTTTTCCTCGTAAGAGGAGCTAACGGTTTTTGTATACATAAACATAAGAGGAGAGCCAACACTTTCTCTACCGGCGAACGCGTCGTTTCTCTTTTTTTTTCTTTTATTCCTTCACCTTTTTTTTTCTTTCTTTTTTTTTTTTTTCTTTTGAATGTTCCAGCAGATGGTGGCATTGGAAGATGAGGGTCAGAGTTTGTGGGTCAAGTACACCAGTGATGACCTGGTTTTGTTTATTCTTTTTTTTTTTTTTTCTTTTCTGTTTTGTTCTTTACTGGTTTTTGATGATGCTTGAGCTGTTGGCTGTTATGCAATGATCAAGTTTATGCTATTGATGGTTCGAAAAGTCTTCTGAGGAATAGAAAATTACTATTACTTCTGTTACGAATATTATCACTGTTATTGTTATGATTAAATGGTATATTATACATACCGTAGTAATTTATAAAAAAAATATCAAAACAAGATATAAACTTAACCAGTTCAGTTAATCTCGATCGCGTTCTTGCTGTAGAAAAATTGTTCATCAGTCAAGAAGAAAAAGTACACTACCGACGTGCCACACAAAAGATGTGCCTCGGGCTAGCTCCCTCGAGCTCAAAGGTTCTGTCAAGTAAAAAAGTTTCAAGCTGCCTCGAAATTGCGAGGCGCTGCTTTTTTTCGACTGGACAAAGTTTCCGATTGGGGAGTTCAGAGGAGGGAGGTTCTGCCAATGAAGTTCTCTAAACTTGGTTTGTTAACCACAAACGACGAGAAACGAGGATTTGCCCTTGGAGTGTTGTTTCGGAGCTTCTTTGAAGTTTGAAATTGTCACGAAAATCTGTTTAGTTAGTTAAGGTGATTTGATTTTTGTAATTGAAAGATTTCAAGAGCAGTCATATGTTGTGTTGTTCCAAGTGAATGTCAAAGATCTGAATTAGAAAGAATATTTAAAGCAAAACAGTTAGACTGCAAAATGAATCCATAAAAAGTAGTATAAATATGATTTTGTCATTAAATACTGCACAAAATAAAGTAGTGAGAATTTAGTTGATAAAAATGTGATGAACCAGCATCCATTGAAAATTTATGCTTTACGCTTTACTACTTCGTGCCTTAAAATAACACGCTTTGACTACAGGTGATTTTTGACGATTGTCTAATCACGAATCTTTCAATTGTCCGTAAACGAATACGAATACAGCTTTAAGCACAAAGACTTCTCCGACACACCAACTCTTGAAGCAATTGTTTTTTAAAGTTCGTCGATTTCTATTCAACCAAATCAAGGTCAAGTCTTTTGCGACACGCGCACTTGAATTTTCAATTCAGTAGTTTAGACAAAAGTGGCGACGCGTTGACTTTTACTGTCGTTAATCTTTTTAAACTTGAAGTATATTTTTTCTTTAGGTCAAAGCTCTTACGGCTTTTTTTGTTTTTAAAGAGTCAGTGTTTGACAATAAGCGTAAAAATTTGTAGAAGATAGTGGATTCTAACTATGTCAATGAATCAATAAAGTAATAAAAGTAATATCTCTCTAACGACAAAACAGACCTTAGAATATAGGCAATATGTTTTGGTGACGAATAATTGTGCTATTGAAAACTATTTTAGAGCACTATTCCTAGAATCTTACTTACATTTTAATTAATACAGCGTCCCAAAACTAGATTTATTAGAAAATTATCAGTAACATAATTTTCACTAAATTGGCTTTGGGAAGTATATGCACTAATGACTGACTTGACTTACTATAATCAATCATAATAGTAACCTAAGCACCCTCATCTCAACAACAAAAATTTTGTCATCAAGATGACTCAAAATTCGCGTTCTCTCACGGGTCGACTACCACAACCATTACCACGAATATTACACCTGATTTTTCGTTTTCACCGCTAGCGCAGCGTAACTACAGCCTATCATTGCGTCAAGACGCCAAAGTAAGCGACGATAATTAGAAAGAAGTCAATAAATAAACTTAAATAACTTTAAAATCAAACAAGCAACGGTGAGAAACATCCATATCCAGTCTGTTTTTTATCGCAGTATTTAACGTGTACGCACCTTTTGCTGATTTTCACCTGTTTTCGGATTGTGACCTATCATAAAAATTCTCAAGTTTTATAGTTTGGCTTAACCTCTGGTCTTTGTACTAAAAAATAGTAATTTTGGTCATTTGGAAAAAGTCTTTTTATGGCAAAAGGCAATATTTAAAACAAAACTCAAGTCCCTGCTTCTGCAAAAAAACTGAGGGGGTAAAGTTACGAGCACTTTGGTGGTGTGTTCCAGCGCGAAACGTCGTTATGTCATTTAGCTGCTTGGTGCAAAGTTTTCCAACACTCCTCCCTTCCCCTCCCAATACCTTTGTAATCTTATAATCCGCTCCCGTCCAAAGCACATAGCTGCCGCTGCCAAAGGCTCCGATTAATAAGTTCTCTCTCTCTCGCTCTCTTAATTAATTTCCCCGGGTCCGCTTTTTCGCATAAATTTTCGCTCACGGTAGTGGAAAAAGATTCGACAGAAACTTTCTAACTTTGCCGAGATCATAAATTACTCGTGTGCATAAACTATGAGTGCTTGCGATCGATTGCCGGAAATAACTGCTCGATAAACCTGCCATGGTTTTATCCGATTATACCGAGAGCCACTTTCATTTATTATGTGATTCGCTCGATTCTCACGTACCGTTCACGATTAGCAATAACTACTACTTTCATATGAATCGTGCAAATTAATAACAAAAAACCGCTCTGGATTGGAGCTTTAAGAGATTTCTGTGTTTCTTGATCTTTTTCTGTTCTGTAGTTCAATAACAAAAACATTGTGAACAACCTAAGTTTTTGAACAGTAAAATATGATGCTTTCAAGATTATTTTTGTCGAAAAAAAATTTTGAATGAATTTTTTTATACATCATAAAATTATTTCAACATAGTTCTCAAGTCCAAGTTTATCATCATAATTAAGGTAGATTATATATGTTACTTACTACTCATTAGGTTATTTAAAACATTTTTTACAAAACTCTATGATCACTCATAAGTAAATATCGTTTCAGGAACAAAAAAATTCGCGGAAAATGATGTATCAGGTAAACTTGAAATATCTTTATAGCCGTTTNAAAAGTTTGTACACACCATATGCCTAAACCCAATACTTTTCCCGTAAAAAATTCGACAACTTTCAAAAAATGCGTTTTTTGCTATTTTCAATAGCTTGCTACTTAAAGCCCGATTAATATTTTTCAACTTAACACCTCTCAAATTGTGAGCCAAACATAGTATTTGAAGAATACGTAAAGACCAATTGATTTTATTTGGTTGTTCTTATCCAGCGAGCTTGACGGTCTGTGCCTTTTCAATGTGACCGTACGGCCTCGGCGCAATATAATATATTCTGGCATTAAACGTTTGTTATCTGGACAGCCATACATAGATTGTTTTTTATGTATTTTTGCCTGCTGAACATGATTATTGATGGTGGGTCGTAATATCGAAGGTGACCAATGTTTTAATCTTTAATGTGACCGTACGGCCTCGGTGCAATATAATATATTCTGGCATTAAACGTTTGTTATCTGGACAGCCATACATAGATTGTTTTTTATGTATTTTTGCCTACTGCACATGATTATTGATGGTGGGTCGTAATATCGAAGGTGATCAATGTTTTTTTATTAACAAATTTTTACATGATTTCTCGATTTATTTTTGTTGATCATCAGTTATAGTATATAAAGAACTATAAAATTAATATTGATATTTATTTAAATAGCGTTTGTGGAAATGAATTTTTAACTCAAACGTGTTGCTTATATTTAATTTTTATCGTTTGATTCAATTTTTTCGTCCGAAGTACTTTCTACACATGACCACTTTTTCTTTTTTGTAGTTTCCATGATAGGTAAAAATACGTCTATTTTTTCACTTTATCATCAGGTGACATACAAGATAGCACAAGATCTTACTGAAAACTGCATCTTTATGCTCGCGTCTACGTACATGCTTACGTCAAGTATAAACTACATATTATTATCTATAAAGTTAGCTCAGCCAAATCATAAGTCCAAAAAACTAAGTAGTATCACCATTGGTTGCTCGTGTGTTCCTCCTTGATGATATTTACTTCATCTGAGCCGAACAGAGAGGTTTTCTCAAAGTGACCTGTGACCGAAACTAGCATCGAAAATTTTTAAGACTAGAACATGCATGTCAAGACCGAAAAAAGTATTTTTATAACCTTTCAAGGACAGAGCAACGTGGGTCTCACATCTTGTTGTCTTGGTATTGTGAAGTCTTACTTTAGATTTTTTTCACTCAACACCAAAAACGAAAGTCATTACTGAGCAATTCATCAGTCTGATTTTTCTGATCGAATCGCTTTATACCATGATGTTTTAAAACATCCATGCAAACCAGTGCTCTTTGACTCACTATAAAAATACAGGGTGCGACGAACAAAAGACACAAAGTCGCGATAATTTCCAGCACAATCAAACCTCCTGACGTTAGAGAGTTTCTTCCACAATGTCAGAAAGCGGTGCTTCACGAGCCACACGTGTTTCAGAGACACTCGCAGTATAATGGGGAAATAAATAAGTATGCATCCTTTTTCAAAGAGATTACATCGGGACTTTCTCCAGGCGACGCTGCGCGCTAGCAGAGGATTACACGGGAATTTTACATTCAACGTGCAGCGACGCCAAAAAAAAGGAGGGAGAAGAGAAAAAAAGGGGGTGGAGAAGAGGTAAAAGGCAGCTGGGATCTTAATGCCTGCGACGTGCGAGCGGCTTAATCTGCGAATAATTGCCAACACCAGTGTCAAGCGCCGGACGATCGCAATTAAGGAACGGCCGCTTTCTTCTTCGACGGGCGGCTCTCGAAGGAATAATCGAGAGGACATTCATTAGCATGTAATTATACGAAGGCGCGAGAAAAAGAGAGAGGCCGCCACCACAGCTGCTGGCCCGTCGATGGATTAGGATGCAAATGTGTGCACGCGTGTCGGAGGTCTGGCACGGACCGAGTTTAATTGACGGGCTAACTGTTGCTGCTGTTAGCTGCGATGATGCTGGTGAGGAGATTCTCTTTGTCATGGAAAATCATTTTTACGCAAGAATTCCAGATTTTTTAAAGTTTCTTTTTTTTTTTTTTTTTAGGGGGGGGGGAGTAGTTTCTTTATGAAAGAAAACGTGTACCAAGAAACACGCTAGCCAGAAAATATCTTATAATTTACTAAGAAAAAAACAACCCATTAGTTTTTCCCGTATTATTGAGTTCAGACAAAGTTTGAAGGGGTATCAGAGCACCGTGTACAATAAAGATTTTTGTCTTAGCTAAGCTCAGAAGTAATTGATAGTACGATGTGATAAACGCACTTGGAAATTTGAAAACTTTATATGTCAAGTAAAAACTTGATCATATTCATCATAATGTTCACTTTTACGAAGACTTTGTCCAAAAACGTAGCACATTTTACTTGATGCCAACAAGATTTTAACGTCAAAATCTGTAAACCGAGCTCATAAGTACTCTGTACCAACAAAGTTGGTTTTATCAATTTTCTTAATAGATACATGTTTTTTCTCAAGGAACAATATTTTTGTTTTCAGTTTATGTACACACGTGCATGTCTTAGTTGGGTGCTTGAGTAGGTCAGGATTAAAATCCCACTGGGTGCAAAAATTTCAGAAACCTTTTTTCTAGATTCAATTTAGCTGAGTTCGAGTTCAAGACTACGTGAACGAGGATGACTAATCCCTTGCATCTAGATTTTTAGATTCCTGAAGTCACGACAAGATAGGTTTTATGCTAAGTAAGTGCTAGAAAGCTTATAATATATAAATGGACGGATTTTCCGTGCCGTAGGAAAGCTTTCAAAGCGCTTTTGTTTCCATCCCTCCTCTCCAATTGAGGTTGGAAAAGAGTTAGAGACTTGATACGAGATAGGGCGTTGTTTAGATCAATAAACTCGAATCACAGAAACTAACTATAAGAAAAATTTAGAAAGCTATTACTCATGAGAAACACTACTTTTTCACAGGCTTATAGAATTGCTTGAACACTCCAGTGTGCTTTAGTTTCCGAACTTGATACTAAAACCATCGTATCTAATGCACAACTGTTCATCCTTTTATTTATTGCTGCAATGTTCAATAAAAGACTCTTTTTGCAGAGCATAAACCAAGATTTCCAAAAATCTCATCAGTTGAAGCAGACGTGTAAAAACAATTGCGTCACGGTGTGTAAAATGAAAAAACTTTCCGCACCACAGTTTTTCTTCGTCTCCGCAATCGTCGACGTGTGCGCGGAAAAAAAAGAGAGCTAGCCATCAGCTTAAGAAATTCGTGAGCAAGCAAGTATATTACACACACACGTGTATATATACGTATACAAAGCTTTTCAACTGAATTCCGCTCTCGGGCGTTCTCTCTGGCATGCATTTATGCATACACCCACTTTCTTTGGAAAGTTGCCGGCAATCCGTCCGTCTAATTCTCTTCGGACTTTGCCGATTTGCATGCTCGACTACTAAATGGCACTTGGGCTGGTGATAATAATTTTTTCCTTTTTTTTCTTTTTAGTTTTTGATAAAAATCAAAAATGTGTGACAAAAAAGCCACGAGAACGTAAGCCGGGAGGCAAGGCTTCAGAGCTGGCGAATCGATTATGATCTCATGACAATCTCGACGTAGATGGCCTGTCAATCTTCCTTTCCCTTGCAACAGTGAAGCATTAAAGGTAGAGCACGTCACAGAGTCTTTCAGATCAAAATAGCTTGACGAGGAGGTAAAAGACGGTGTAAAAAAATTAAGATAATCCAGCTTATCACTCGGTTCCCACAAGAGGTTTCCACTGCTACCGACGGGTGAGGCGAAAATTGGCTTTAGGTAGAACTCCTTTGAGGCATCCATTAAACACAGATTGCGTACATGTATTGCCATGGTAGTTAAATAAAAAACTTAATTTGAAACGGACACCTCAATGCGGGTATCGTTATTTTATATTTATCAAAACCAGCCGCCTTCAGTGAGATCGACTGATGATAACTGAAGTACAAAATGCCACCATACGTTTTCGTTTCTTAACCTTTCATGAATGCACCTTGAATAAGGTGACATTACTGTAAAATCCAAGTATGTTTAAGTACACGTTTAAAGCGTGTAATCAAAAATTTCTGGTTGTATAAAATACATTATAATAGTCTTGATAATCAAACGTTTTAAGAACAACCAAATTGATGCTTCATAAACTATTTCACCTACTCTATTTTTTTTCATCAACGATTGGCATAAGAAGACTGTAGAGGGTAAAACATTCCTGTCCCAGATTTTACACACTTGTGAATGTGTTAAATCTGTGACAGCCAAGTTTTTGCACTTCACAGCTTTCCTACATTGATTTTTCCCATTCAAATGTGTCCAGTTTAGTGAAACTGGTTAATCACTTGGAGCACTAAGGTTTTGGTTGTCCTCAAAATTATTATCCACGCCACTACAATGAGATTTATAAATAAAAATTTTTAACTATGCACTTTAAACGTGTCATTTTTAATACGCATATTAATTACATGTAATTTTTACATTACAGTGGTACCATTTTGGTAAGTACGATTATTATTATTTTTTTATCGAGTTACCGCGACATCCTTTTGCCCTAGTCGCCGGGGCCACCTACTCACCACCTAAGTGTGGGGGTGTCTTGCCGCACCCGATTTCAAACTCTTTTACTGATATTATACCTAATCTATGAGCACAATGTGAGTATCTCCGGTGAAACAACTTGCCAGTTAAGCTGACACTCTGCACCAATGGTGCATCGGGTCCACTCGCCACTTTGTAGCCTTTCCCCGGAGAAGACTCCATTTTCAGGATGACCACTTCTCGTTGGTAAGGCCGGCGATCCCTGCCCGGCGCATCGGATCCGCTAATCCCTAACACCTAACACTGTTTCACATTTACCCAAGCCTAAAGACCTAATAGTTTAGGCGCCAGGTAGGATCCCGTGGCCTTTTCAATTAGAACGGACCCACCAAAGTTTTTTAAATGTATTTTTACCTGCTGAACACGATTATCGATGGTGGGTCGCGATACGGATGGACAGTTTTTTTTTTATCAACAAATTTTATAAACAAATAAATATTATTCATTTTTTTGGAAGAAAACAATTTTTTCCTATTCTTTAGCTCATTTTGAACAAAAAAGT
>NW_019379851.1:74090-87486 GCF_000648655.2 Copidosoma floridanum | reverse complement strand
ACAATTTGAGAGGTGTTGAGTTGAAAAATATTAATCGGGCTTTAAGTAGCAAGCTATTGAAAATAGCAAAAAACGCATTTTTTGAAAGTTGTCGAATTTTTTACGGGAAAAGTATTGGGTTTAGGCATATGGTGTGTGTTTACTTTTTTGTTCAAAATGAGCTAAAGAATAGGAAAAAATTGTTTTCTTCCAAAAAAATGAATAATTTTTATTTGTTTATAAAATTTGTTGATAAAAAAAAATTGTCCATCCGGATCGTGACCCACCATCGATAATCGTGTTCAGCAGGCAAAAATACATTTAAAAAACTTTGGTGGGTCCGTTCTAATTGAAAAGGCCACGGGACCCGATCTGGCGCCTAAACTATAAGGGTCAAGGAAAAAACCACGGAATTACTCCGAAGGGAAATTCCACAGAAAAACCAGGCGAAAAGAGGTAAGTACACATTTTTGTGGCACTCATTACCCTTGAATTTGCGAGAATATATATATATATATATATATATATATATGTGTGTGTATGTATATATATATATATATATATATATATACACACACAAAAGCATAATCCGTGTTGAAAAAATCCTTCCGTTTCTTTTACGCAGGTATCGTCAAGCATAGGGACAACGAGCAGAGTTTCTTTCATCCAAGTCGTTTGAAGCTGTCGCAAAAATAACAGAGAAAAGTGCGTAAAACAGGAGCCAAGTGCAATAAAGATCGAATGGAGGGGCAAAAACTTGATCCTGCATAAAATTGACGCGAGAATTAAGGTGCATTTTTCCCCGGCTCTCCTGCGCTATCGTCGCATAAAATAACACTTCCAAAAGAGAACGCGTCGTTGAACAAAAGTCGCGCGCGCGAGATTTGAAACTAAGTTGGTCTTTTTCTCCTCCCATGTACCTACCTACGCCCTTCCTACTTTGCAAATTTTTCCCCGTTCCCGGAGATTTTTTTGCGACATAAAGTCCGGACGACTCTCTCAAAGACGACGACGCGCGGTATATCTTGAATATTTCAACTTCTCCCTTTACGAAGAAACACCTGACACTCTGCTTCTTCCCACTCACCCCATCCCCATACATAATACAATGCAATCTCAGCGCGTGTACATCGTAAGGGACTGCACAATTTTTTGCTCTTCTCGAGTTTTGCACTGCTCGCCTTACCTCGCTCTTGTTTTCTTCGGGCCCCATCGTACGTGATTAGCTGCAGAAAAGGAGTGAGATTAGAGGCTTCTTTCTTCCCCTTTTTCAGGCTCAAAGGAAGCGTTTGTTTGCAACGCGCTCTCGCGTTTATAAAGAGACCAGGTCGCGTTTGATGTGCGGTACGTTTTGAGCATTTCTGCGAGCACAAAGTATTTTGCTAATATGAAAAAAATTTGACGTGGCATCTAGAACTTTCTGCTTAGGGATTAAAGTATTTTAAGAATCACCCTTTTTGACGTAAGACTCTAATTTTGCGTCACTCTTTGCTTAGATATGATAGTAGGCCGTGGTGGCTCGTGGTGCTAGATCAAAGCAGATAACACACAAGAGAAAGCGAGCTCTCTAAAGAAAGATGAGGTGACAAAGAAAATGGTACGGTCAGTTGGAACCAGCTATAAGACCAATCAAAGGTATATTTTTGTAGGATAAAATAAAATGTTCAAAAGATGGGAGAGCAAAACAAACCAGGGGGTATTAATGGGTCATGGGATCCACGGTAAGAACGAAGTTCTTTAAACATGAGATGAGTATAGACACAATTTCTCAGGTAATAAGGGGTTCACCAGACCCACAGGAAGAAGGAAGCTCTGTAAACGTTAGTACTGCATTCATGTTGTTTACTAAAACAAAAACTTGAAAAACGAATTAAAAAAAACAAAAACAATAGTTTAGTACTCACCATGGTTGAACTTCGTGAGTACTGTATTTATGCACGACGTTCTCACGAAGTTCAACCATCGTGAGTACTAAACTACTTATTGTTTTTGTTTTTTTTAATTCGTTTTTCAAGTTTTTGTTTTAGTAAACAACAGGAATGCAGTACTAACGTTTACAGAGCTTCGTTCTTCCTGTGGATCTGGCGACCCCCTTGTTACCTGAGAAATTGTGTCTATACCCATCTCATGTTTAAAGAACTTCGTTCTTACCGTGGGTCCCATGACCCATTAATACCCCCTGGTTTGTTGTTTTTTTTGATTGTGTATGACTTTAACTATACATATTTCAGCCAGCCGTTGCCTGCTACTATTTTTTTTTTCAGCTATAAAAATCCGTAATGGTTCCAGCCTATAATGTGATATAAAAAAGTCCCGAATCGGTATCGTCTAAATCATTTATAAAATTAATTTCACAACTAACCATTCTTTCGTCATGTATTTTGCAATACCCACGTTGCCTAAATTGATTCGCTGTAAATAGGTGATTAAAACTATCAACCTTAAAAAATAAAATAAAAAGCCTTGAAACTTTAAAATGAAATTGCTGTGAGAGTTGTAAAAAAGGACATGCAGTTGTAAAAAATAGTGACTTTTTATTATATATTTTAAAATTAATTTTAGCAAAAATTCTAAATATTAGGAATGCGGAAAAACCACATTTTCCGCTACAAAATAAATATTAAGTGGGACTTACAAGTCTTCAGGGTTCTTAGTTTTACCGTTAAAAATTCAGTACAAAATCACGTTATTTGCCGTGTTTTCGTTGTTTATAAACAGCGAAATAATCAATTTACATTTTCCGGGGCTTATTTGGTAAATATTTCTTATACTTACAACTTATTCTATTGGAGTATTGACGTAAAATCTGAAGTAACTATTATACAACTGGAAAACAAAGAAAAAAGTCGTTTTCTCTACTTAATTGCACAATTAAACAATAACGCTTTACGTATTAATTGTTGGAAAGTTGTTACAATGTAGGTTCACATACAAAGTTGAAAGATAGGGAGGTCAAACTGACTTTCGCATTTTTTTTTATACGAAAACCCCCAATGACTAGTTTATAAATTTCTTAGTTATGGAGCGCAGACATTACCACACTGAGAGAACGTTGGTGACGCTGAAGCGCCAACTGTAGTTACAATAGCATACTAACGTCGCATACTACAGAGAAAAATTATTTTATAAAATTAACAATATTTAATTTAAGTAAAATCAGTAATTTAAAAATCATACTCACAAAAGACAGGAATCGTTTTCGTTTTTTATCTGATTTCAATTTTTATTAAGCTTGTTCTANGAATTGTAAAAGATAAAAATTATTGTGGGAAAATAAAATTAAAATTTGTTTACAAATTAATTGCTTGGGAGTGTGAGGGGGAATGGTGGGCAAAAGTGTACAGAAGAGTAACACGGCACGGTTGTCAGATATACATATATAGTGGGGAGAGGGGAAGTGTGTAGAGAACAGTTGGTGAGGGGGGCGGGGTAAGGGGGGAAACCTGAGAGGAAAAGACTTCGGGTAAACCACTTTCGTTTCAAAAAAAAAAAAATCTGTCGGTTTTAAAATTCCAGCCTCCCGAGTAAGCGACATAAAGAACTTCGTTCTAAAAAATCCACAAAATTGAAAAAGCCAAAGATGCGCTTAAGGAATTAAATACACGCAAAAAGAGAAAAGGAAGATTACAATTCTTAGTAAAGGCAACAGAACTAAAATTTTATCCCAAGGTTTACTTCGTCATATTAGTACCAAAAAAAAAATGTATCAAAATAATCATTGATATCAAGAAAAAAAAACTTTGTAAACTCGTAATCATAAATTTTTAATTTCCCTAATGCCAGCCATTTTTCTTTTCAACGGAGAGGACTCTGCGAGGTGTACACGCAAACTCGTCCACGGTTGCAGATGGTTTTTTGTTGACAAGAATCGATGTGCATGAACGTAAATACCCCTTTAAAGCGCCGGTCCGCTGCTGCGGTTCATTCATTGAATTTTACAGCCAATACGCGTCAACGACCACACACATTAACATTCGGATTCGCGAGTAATGGATCCCGGTTCAGTGATTGAAGGCATGGAATGTACAACTCGGTGCGGTACAAACAGCGAGCTTTCACCATACCCGTAGAATGGTATCAAATGCAAGGTATATACATTTTTTTTGTTTCTTTTGAGTCTGGACATGAAATGGTGGTCGTTTGATCTTGTTGATGATAAAAAACGGGATAGGAAAGGATGGTCGTATCATTCTAATGATGCATTAAGCGTGTGCGTAGAGAAATCTCGGAAGGAGCGCGAGCAATCCGACTTTTGAGAAACACTGTTTTTCTCTGCTGCACGGTAACTTTAAAATATCTATTTCTGAGTGTTGGAAATTGAGGGCAAAGATTCTTCTCTTTCGTCGTAAACGGCTCAGCAATGGATTTTTCAAACAAGTCACTAAGAATCCGTCAAAGCTTTTCGCTGCAAACGAAAAAAAGAGGACGAAAAAGCTCTACACCCAAGTAACAAGATCGAAGAAGCCCAAGCTAAAAAGCTCACCCCGCGGAACAACTGAACCGCGTGAAAACTGAGCGAAATGGACGAAGAGGGCGCGTCCTTCTTTAAAAGAGCTTTTTATACTTTTGCCTCTCTCTTCAGCAACAAAAGAGAGCTTCAAAGCTCAGTTCCAGCAATGCTCTGTGTGGCTTTTTAGCGTTACGTGCGCCACAGAGCTTCTCACACCTAGGGAGTGTTCTTTTCTGGGCTTGCGAGGGACTCGACGTAAACCGAGAGCGATGACACGATGATGGGCTACTTTCTATTCGACAGTAATTTTTTGACAAAGCTTCTAAGACAGTCTAAGTATAATGGACAAGGGCGACTTTTGCAGCAAGATGAAAACGTAGTAGTTTGTTTGCAAGCAATAGTTATAGAAATTTTCTAGACGAGAAACATCGGTGTGATGGTGGAATGGAACTACAGAGTTCTTATGATCAGTGATAACTTACACAATTGACTTTATTGTATCTATCCTAATGGTTATTTTTATTATAATTTTTTTTTACTATCTAAATTGTCGAATTCATATTTGTACTAACTACTGCTGTCCTCAACATATTTATACAAATGCCAGTAAATACTTGAGAGAAACGATAAAAGCTCTCATGACTATTTACAAAACTTACTAGTGTCTTATACACGTAAAGAAATAAGACACCAAATTCTTGTTATCGCCGAGCACTTTATGTTCATCGTATGAGCTCGTTGTTGTACTTGTCGTTAGTACAAGATCAATGGCTTCTTCATTAGCGGGTAACCAGCCGCATATTCGGTACATCCTCGATTGCGGAAGTAATGCTCAAAAATTGAGAAAAAGAGTGGAATCGAAGCAGCAAGGCGGGCAGAGAGGTACATGAGAAAATAATCTTGAACAAGCTTGTAGCTTAAAGAGGGTGAAAAGGAGGTGGTGAAGAAGGGTGACTTTTTACCATTCGAAATGCAATTATCGCCCTGTGTACCACAACCACCGCTGCTCGCCCCCGCGGCTAAGAGAGAAGAGTACAAGCCTAATGTAAGGAAGATGAGTGGGGGCAGATGTGTGTGCAACATGGAACTCAGCTGAAATGAATATGCATAAGGATCCTGACGCGGCGCGTAGCGGTGTAGTTTCGTTAAAAATTGGGAGAAGGAGAAGAAGAGAGAGAGAGAGAGAGATGAGCCGGGGTGAAGATCATCATCGATGATAAACAGCGATTCAGACACGATCGCGACTTGCCAATAGGTTGGGCTTGTAAGGAGGTCGAACAAGTACACGCTAGATTGGAAGGGAAAGCGTTATTGTACGAACGGGGAAGGGGAGGAGGATTCGCACGAGCAGGAAAAGAGGAATGATGAATTTAGCGGGCTAACGGGCTTCGCTCGTCTCTTCAGATATTTTGTTTTGTAAATCTTTTATGGAAACGGTTTGATCGATTCTTACGTCATGGCAAGAAAATATGAAATCATGGAAAATCGAAATGAAGTGAATTGTATCAAAGTTTAAAATTATTTAGATCTTTGACATGTCATTCGTATCCAAACAAGTCTTCTTTTATCACAACTCAAATAGTCAGGTTAGTGTAGTCCAACTATGTGGTGCCAAGCCCATTCTTTTGATCTAATTGTAACATGTCACTTCGTCTTCGTTTATTACATCTCAGATAGTCAATTGAGTGTAGTCCAACAGTGTGGTACCAAGCCAATTCTTTGGAACTTTTATGTCCATACCTACTTCAGTTCCTGATTGCCTTACGTAACCTTATTTTTTTGTACCTGTTTCTTCACGGTATCTCAGACTAATGCCTTCCTCGCCCACCAATGTATCAACAACTGACACTTCCGACAGAGAAACGGCGCCCACCTTGTAAAATGTAGAAAATCCTTCGAAAACCCCATGAGAAGAATATGGTGAAACCTTATCCCAAACAATCAAAACATCCCGATCCACGAAATAGAATAAAACGCACATTCACAAAAATAATAATCACAAACACGTACGAATCAAAGTATTCTAAACTGGACGCGTAGCGTGGTATCCTATTGAGATTAAAATTCTCGCAAAAAAGGCCCGTGAAATTCATTTTGCGAAGAGAAGAGAAGGAATTCCAATTATCATCTCTCAAGCGTGGCTCGGCCATAATTGAAAGCTCGAACATTCTTCCGAGGAGAGTAGTGTATTACAGCAGCAACCCTATCGGCGGCCCCGGACGTCTGGGGAGATTATAATCTGCTCGATCGGATCTGCTGAACGCAGGGGGTCAGTGGAAAAAAGTAAGACACACGGAAGCTTTGAATAAACATAAGGAAGCGCCATGCGGCTCATGTAATATACGTACACCGACACTCTACATATGCGAAAAACGGTAACTCCAGAGGGGCAGATGGTAACATAATGCGCGCGGGATATACCACAGAAAGGAAGGCTGCGCGTGGAGGATAGAGTTTGTGTCCAGTCGAAAGGTCAATCGCGAGAGTTAATTGCTTCGAACATGCGATTTAGATGTGAGCAGGAAGGCAGCGCCGGTCCATTGGAACACAATCGGAACATCCGTTATAAGTCGAGACAAGCACCCTCCTCTGCCCCCCTTTGCTCTCGAGTTTATATCTTCTCTCCATCCCCATTCTCTGTGTGTATCATGCATGTGGTGCACACATACTTACGTGCTCGTCTTATGTTTGTATGTGAGATTAGTTTGACAAAGCTGACCTTAAGGTAGCTCTGTGTTTTTGTCCTGTTGAAAAAATGCAAGGGTCTTTACCAATTCAAATGGCGTGTGGTGCGCTAATCGGATTTTAATTTATTCGTCGTCAGGGTTTCGTACAGCAATGGATCGTTGGAATTTTAATCTCTACCACCTTGTGGTACGATGTTTTGCATTTAAATTGTTTAGACAATGGCTCGCGAGCACAGAATCATATCATTGTGATTTAAAGCTGTTGAAAAATGTGAGCAATTGTACTCTTTAAGACTGCGCATCAGTGAAAATTCGGTCACTGATTCTTCAGAGAATTAAATTTTATAATAGTCCAAGTCATTCATTTTGAATTAAAATTGCAGTGTCGAGTTGACAAGTAGTCAGCAAAGAAAAGGCAAGGTTATGGTTTTCGATCCTCTATGCATTTTTAGAATTTTATTTCATCCCTTTTTCGGACTAAATTAGTAGAAACCTTATTTTTTTACCTAGTAAATACTATTTTCACCGCAAATTGTAAACTAGTAGGATTTACTGATGTATTAGTTCAATTGAGATTTTTCATAACTTTTCAGTAACTAACCATTGATTTGCAGAAAGTTAACTCAAGTTATTTGAATTAGTAAATAACAGGGTACTATGACAACGTGAGACGTAAACGATTTCCATCACCAAGGGCAATCCAATGTACTTTATCACAAATACCAAAATTTCAGAAACGAAAAACGCTAATCCGAACATGTAGCCTCGGCAGTAATTATTTTTCCTCTTAGCAGACTGATACTCTTCGACTCCGACTCATCAAACAGACTTCAAAACATGACAAAGACCACCTCTTTATCTCGCCGTCTTTCAACTCTCCTCCTCTCGCGCCGTTTTGCGCGCAGATGCTGGTCCACTATGCACACTAGCACCTGGGTATCATCCTTTAGTAGCACGATGCGGGCTCGAGCGATCGTAAATTATAAATTCACCCATGGAGAAAAAGAGAGAGAGAGAGAAGGGTAGCCGATCGCCTAGCGGTTCGCATCTTATTACGTGAGCCGTACAGCTTCAGGAACAGCGTAGGCGTCAAGGGAACGCGTGCGAAAGCAACCGGCAGAGACGAGACGAGCGCGCGCATGAAATATGCCTTCGCTCGTTCGCGGGAAAATTTGAATAGCAGGTCGTTATTGCCAAACCCCCTCCCCTTCATCTCTAACCTAACGCCAGGATTGTTGCGCGAGAATTTTGTGACGGGCAGTACACACACATGGCAGAGAGGAGGGAATGTACGTTACACTCGCTGGTGCTGTTTTCACTGGGATCGCGGAAGCTGGTGGTGTTACCGAAGCGTCACCATCAGCGCGTATTGGTGTATTCGCACGAGTGTGTCGATCGATTGATACGAGTAAATAATGGACGCACTGACAGCAAATAAACAGACCCGCATGCGCCGCGGAGTTAACTAATCAGTGTCCGGGGCAAATTAACGAGCGATTTGCCGGATGTTCGGACTGATAGGCTGCTCATTAGTGGATAATTGACTGGGGATGGAAGAGGGTGTCAGACATTTTTTAGTCAAAAAAATCGCGCCAGAGAGCTTTGCCAGTGTAGTATGGAAGAGAAAACATTCGGAGAGACTGGATGTGTTTTAAAGAAGAAGCATAACGTGACATCAGCAAGTTTTCTTCCTACGCGTTGGAGTATCCTGACCTGGATAAACTCTGGCTTTCGAGAAAGGGTGGGATGATAATAGTACAAGATCGAAAACTGATAAATGACCCGAGAGGATATGTGTTTGTTGTTTTTCATCCCACGCGGGATGTACGAAGTCGTCGGGCAAACATCGGAGTTACCCGAGTGTCGAGTGTTTTTTTAATTAAAAATTTTTCCTCCCAGCGGTTTTTGTTCCATGCTGGTGTGTTCGAGGGGAACCTAGATTTTCTGCGTACTTTCATTGGTTTATTTTTTTTATTTCTTTCACCAAGTTTCTAATACTGTGCTCGTATTTTAGTTTCTAGAATTAATTCTTTGGATTATGTACGTATAACGGTAAGCGTGTGAATGAAGTGAGTTGGTGGAACAGTTACTACCAACACATGATGAGGTCACAGTCATAAATTCTGAAACTCACATCATTGTACTAGAAAGCTTCTAATCTTCGATTATGCTGGTTTATGTTTCTTGAACGAGATAGTAATTGTGATGAGGTGGCGAAATTTAACCATTCCACAAACACATTTTCACTAATTAGGAAGTGAATATTTCATTAATTTTGTCATTTAGTTGAACATTTACTACCATCCTAATACTACAGAAGATATTCATCCATATCATAAAAATAATAATTAAAACTGTACATGATGACTAGAGAAACTAAAACAGGGCACTGTAGCATTCTCTTGACTCATCTTCGGTATCAAAGATATTAAGGCTTGAGCAATACCTGAGGAGGCGTAATTTAGTGCGATCAGAGGGAAGAAGGAGGCGCAAACCAAGGCTCTCATGTCTATACCATTTCACAGCCGGCTGGCACCATATATCTGTATTGTCCGTGCCTCTAACAAGGTTAATGACGCTGTAAAAGCCGATCCTCGATTAGTGTCTCTCTCTCTCTCTCTCTCTCTCTCTCTCTCTCTCTCTCTCTCTCTCTCTCTCTCTCTCTCTATGAACGGACCCAATGGCTACTATGTAGATGTATATACACCTACCTACTTTCATCGCCTGTCAGGTGAGACACACAAAAAACGCAATGCTTTGGTTTTTGCATGGCGCTTATGCTCCGTACACTTATGCTGAAGGAGTTAGTGGTTTAATGGTGAAATTTTATGCGCACAATGTTGGCGTGATTTAAGCTGCGTGCAAATCGCTGTTATATTGATGTGGTCGTGAGGAATACTTACGGCTTGATGAGACGTGCTGACACTAACAAGTACTTCGTGTGAGTATCTTTTTTTCGTAGTTGAATTAAAATTTCAAAGATGATTTTTCTATGCTGGTTCATTTAGAAATTGAGTTTGACCCAATTTCGAGATGAAGTTAAGAATATATGTGCCATTCGATTGAGGTTTCGTTTGTCCTGAGGTATTGCAATTGTTTTCATATCCAAGCACTGAAAAAAAGGTTGAAGATACACAACGAATGCTGAACAAATCCGCACATTGCTCTGAAGCCTCTAGTAAATTAAAACTAGAACTACAGCTCGTCAATAATTGTTATTTTTTATTGTCATCCGAACCAAAAATTGTATTCTCTAATCTGCAACATTTTTAGCTCAATTATAAATATAAACAAATAAAACTTTAAATGAACACGAACAAGAAGGATTAAGAAAAGTTGCAACAATTAATGACTGACGCTACTAGAACACTCAAAACCCGTATCGATTTGACACAGTATATCTGCATGAAACTATTTGAATTTGATTTTTCCAGCGTTTATGATTGGAAAATTAGTAGTTGATTTACATGTACCATACACTGAAGTGGTATATACGATCTCGCCCTGGCCAAAAAAAAGTCACTGTAAGACTCGAGGTACCTAATATTTATCTTGTTTTATTTTATTTCAAAAAATCAAGACAATATCAAAACTAAAATCTAGATTAGAATATTCAAGACACGACAAGAAGTTCCGTGTGGCTTTTTACAATAGCCTGTATGCAGTTACTTTTTAATTATTTGGAATATTTGCGATTAAGGTCTTCCTCGCATCATCGCATCATGGCTTCTGTAAGACATTGATTTTTCTACTTAATTATTTTGATAATTAGTTTAATATCAACTCTGTTTAACCACTGAAACTTTATCCTTATTAAAGTTTTACCAGTTTTTAAAAGTAGTGGGTATATTCAATCATAGGAATTAGGATTACGAGTTTCTATAAAGTTAAGACTTGAATTTTCAGAGATTCTCAAATTGGAAAATTAATTTGATTGTGAGTAACAAGTAAACCTACCCAAGTGTCAGTCACCGATTTTGATGAAACTTTGCATATTGGTAGAGAATCAAAAAATAAATAACACGTATTTTTTTTCATCGGCGGAGAACGGTTCCTAAGAGGTGAAATCTACCCTTAAGTTCTTACCCTTAAAACACATATTCTGTAATATTTTCTTTTAAACTCAATAATTTTCAAAAAAATTATATGAAAATTGTTCCCATCAAAAAGTACTTATAATTTAAGAAATATTTTACAGTCAGTAAATGCATCCCCTATATTTTAAGGGTTGAAACTATGTTTTCTATAGTAAGTTTTTTCCGAAAATTCTGAAATTCGTTGAAAATTAATCAAAAAAATGTTTTTGCATGTTACATAACATGTGCAGTTAACCAAAATTTGTATTTTTCTTAAAACAATCCCCTTTAGGGGTAAACAACCCCTATTCAAAATAAATTACTAGAGCCGTTGAAGATAACAAGTTAAGCATAAAAATTGATATACGAGGGTTTTTCGGGTCGTTGATTGCGTATTCGTTGTCAGGTTTTGGAAATTGAAAATGATAAATCCAATATGGCGGAACACAGATAAGAATTCAACACATCAAGGACAGCGAGGGATTAGAAATTATATAATAACGTTAAATAATAATTGTTCAATATGCAGCAAAAATCTGCAATAACGCATTTTTCAAAATTTTGTGAATTTTTGCGGAGAACCTAGACGATTTATGTGCCAATGCTTTTCTCAGCGTAAATGACTCATTAAACATTTATGTAAAGTTACTCATTACATAGTTGTACAGCAAAAAAGAGCTTCCGTACGTTTTAAAATAGAAGTAAAGTAAAAAAAAAGTTAAAAAAAGAATACGGAAGACATTTTGAAGAAAGATATAGTTCAGTAAACCACGAAGAAACAAATTAGGTTTTTAATAAAAAACATTTTTTATGTATTTTGTATGCACCAAGAGAATTCATGAATAAATTATTGAAAAGTATAAAAATCAGTTAAAAATTCTAATTTCTAAACCCTCGCTGTCCTTGATGTGCTAAATTCTTATCTGTATTCCACCATATTTGATTTATTATTTTTTATTTCCAAAATCTGACAACGAATACGCAATCAGCGACCCGAAAAACCCCGTATATCAATTTTTATGCTCAACTTATTATCTTCAACGGCTCTAGTAATTTGTTTTAAATAGGGGTTGTTTACCCCTAAAGGGGATTGTTTTAAGAAAAATACAAATATTAATTAACTGCACATGTTATGTAACATGCAAAAACATTTTTTTGATTAATTTTCAACGAATTTCAGAATTTTCGGAAAAAAAACTTACTATAGAAAACATAGTTTCAACCCTTAAAATGTAGGGGATGCATTTACTGACTGTAAAATATTTCTTAAATTATAAGTACTTTTTTGATGGGAACAATTTTCATATAATTTTTTTGAAAATTATTGAGTTTAAAAGAAAATATTACAGAATATGTGTTTTAAGGGTAAAAACTTAAGGGTAGATTTCACCCCTTAGGAACCGTTCTCCGCCGATGAAAAAAAATACGTGTTATTTATTTTTTGATTCTCTACCACTATGCAAAGTTTCATCAAAATCGGTCACTGACACTTGGGTAGGTTTACTTGTAAGTCAAATAAGTAAAATTTTACGATGATAGTATTAGCTTACGAAGGTAGTAAGTATGAGGAATTGATTTGATGGTATAAAATATTCGTGTATAATTTAAAAATAGGAGTAAAACTTTTTACTAAAGGTGAAAAACATAAAAATAAAAAACAAAACCGCCATTTGACTCCCGATAACCCTCAAATTTCAAAAACACTTGAAAACATTTTCAACACTAATAAAAATAAAATTTAAATACTTGAAACAAGTTTTAACGTGGACATAATTCTTGTGCCTGTACTTAAAAAAAGTACAAGACATGCCTTACAAGAGCACAGCTATCAATTTTTTTAAAATTTACATCGATAAAATGTGGGTCAATGCTTCTATTCTTATCCGTCGTGGACTGCGCGAAAATTAATGTGCGGCACAGAAAATATTGATTTTATCTGAAAAGGTTGAACGAAGAGATTAAGAAAACGGAGCTCAAGCTTGCATAATTGCTACGAGAGAGAAATGTAATCGTAAGACAAAATGTTCTTGGCTTTTGTTTCAACAGTATTGGAAAATTAATTTATACAAATAAGTACAAAAACGAAACGAACCATAATTTTTATTAATCTTTATGAACTAAGGTAGTTCAGCACCTAAAGTAGTGGGGCCGTCCATTAATTACGTAAACACATTTTTTCTTAATTTTGACCCCCCCACCCCCCC
>NW_019379851.1:15688-67881 GCF_000648655.2 Copidosoma floridanum | reverse complement strand
AACGAAATGCCATTGTTCAAAATTTACTTCCCATAAAATCGAGAGCATTATATGAATATGCATACGCTCGATTCTTACAATGGAAGCATAAGAACAAGGACCTAATTATTTAACTCTTTTAATGAATGTGTTTCGAAATGTAATAATTTCAATAGTTTATTATACAAGATTGATAAAAATGAAGAACTGTAAAAATGCAGTTATTATTTAAAAATGTGTGAACAAAGAAAATTGTATAACAATTTTAATTATTTCCATTTGTTCAGAATCTCATGTTTTTTTTTGTATAAAATACACCAGCAAACAGTACATTGGCTTCTTTTATCTTGTTGATATTTCCCAAATTTGTTTGTTTACTGCAGTGTGGCGCCCTCGCTATGTTCGAGCACCGAACTACTTCAGGCACTTATTGGTTTATGTATATAGTAATATACAGTAAGATATAGATACGCATGCGTACACGCACTTATTACACAGTTTCTGTCCCTGTATACAGGGAGAACAGTACGAACTTTACGCTTAGTGTGATATAAAAACTCTTTTTTGTCGATCACTATGTTGAATTAAATACATTTTATTTATTAAATTGAGGTCAAATAACATCAAGTTTTTCGATAAGATGAGAAATAAAATTTTTTCTAACACCCTTAAGTAGAAACAGATTAGTAACCTATTTTGTACTTAAAATCAGTTATTTTCAATTCGCAAAAACTATTGTGAACATAACAAAGTAGTTAATTAAGTAGTAAATTGAAAAGATTATTTAAAATAAATTTTAAGATTCCATCTAGTTCGCCACGTGCAGCAGAAAAACAAGTAAAATGATAGCGATTAAAAAATTCCTATTCGCACGACACATTAAATCGAGCTCAATTTTCTGTCTCTTGCACTGTCGACGATTTAGCATAAGGACACCTGTAAAACCATAAAACCCAGCGCCGAACGAAATCCCTTCGCTAGAAGACAGCATTAAAGCCCAACTTCCGAACAATTCCCTTTTACGAAAAGTTTATGCCAACAGAGTCAGGTAGAGACAGCAGAAGGGACCATGAACCCGCCAGTTGGCGTAATTAAATTCCGCCCGGAAAAGCTATTTTCTCGTTTACGCGCCAAGTCTCGCCACAACTTGGTGTGTTCCGTGCGCGACAGATTTTTTTCACTTCTTGGTAAAATAAAAAGTCGGTTACGAAGTTTCTTCTTGTGTAAGCGGCGACGATGACGACAAGTCTGGGCGTTATACGTGAGCCTAATGGAATAGAATGGATGACCTAAATCGACAACTCGGCTGGTTGGACAGACTTTTTTTTACCTCTGTTTTACCAACTTCATCGGAAGTTGAAGTGGTTTTGAAAATTGTTGGAAATGATCATGTACTATTTGCGGGCTTACAAGAAATACCTGTCTTTTTTTGGAATCTTTATAAATGTATTGTATACGCCGAAAGTGCATGGAATTCATTAGTTTTCTTTTTGGTATAAGAATAGGAGAAATGCTGTATGGTTTTTTCTTGAAGATCATTATTTCTGTGGTGATAAACTCAAATAAATAAGAATACTACAATATATACTTGATGACCTTTGACCACTGAATATGATCTGGAATACTGATAAAAACATCATGTGATATTTTACGTAAAAAAAAAATTGTGTCATTATACTTTCGTTTTATCAAAAATATGACCTTAATTGTGAAATTGTACTTCTTTTTATTATATTACCCACAATTGAAGGTAAAAAAAATTTATATAGTACCACTGATATTTTAATCAAGTTATTAATGATCATTATTGTGATTAAAATGAGTTTTGTTATATATCAATATAATAAGAAGATTAATTTGAGAACGATATGGAGTCAATGTTTCAACTTTTGACAATAGTAAATTTCTGTGAATCGTTGCAGACACAAAATTTATTGATTTGTTAGTCCACTTATATTAGTGTGCCGTTAGTAAAAGAGATCATTTAGTGTCTGTAAATGTCACAATTTGAAAGCTGACAGTGAAAATTGTGATGCTGTTCAAAAGATTTCATGGAAAACGTTCAAAAATATTAAATTTATACACCATGAAAAGCCATAAAACTCGTCTCAGTTTTGTTTCTGTTATAAATAACTGTTTTTTATATCACTGCAATTATTTCTTTGACACATACCCAAAAAATGATAATTTTTTATGCATAAAATAATAGTCTCATGACTGTAGACTAGTTCTAGTCCTTCAACTGTGTTGTTTAAAATGACGAACCATTTATTAGATCAATTCTTCAAATTTGTATAAGTGTTAAATTACTTGATATGTAATAGTTTTGTTGATAAAAATAGAAGTAATTGTTACACAGTAATTTCATGAAAAAGTCAATATCAAGCGAAATGATTTGTATAGTTGTCTATTTAAATGGATAATAAATAGCCCAATAATTATGTAAATCATACACCTGCGTGTGCACGGTACAACAAGTCATGAATATACTGCAGTTTATTTTAATACATCCTCAGTTCTTCTCAGACCTCAGCTAGCAGGTCAATCCATATCCATTATCTTCTTCCACTAAAAAGTCACCAACCTCTCGGGGATGCCGTTCTTCAAAATATTAAAATTTGATCCCTGGACATGGTTAACGACCAATGTCGACGAAGACGATAGGTGCCATTAATTTCGAAAATTTAAAAAAATATATGAGTTTATCGATCACGGCTCAATTATCAGGGGAACAGCATCAATTTATTTAAACTGGCTCTCACTGTGATCGATGAGTGTCATTAAGTTGGGGATACATCGTACACAAGCTCAGCGATGAACGGGACGTTGTATCAAAAATCAATTTCGCACTATTGAGCTATCACACTAAACATGCATTGTAACGTACACCTCCTGTAATTATTTACAATACATGTGAGGAAAAAAGAAAAAATCCGAAAACTGTGTAGACTCCCAGTTACGTAATGGTTTTAAGTCGACACTGAAGGAAAAAGCCATCTGTAGTGTTACGAAAGAGTAAAAATTTCAACTCCAACTCCGGTTTTGAGATATTATCAATGCATTGGGGTGAAAAAGAAGGACAAGCTCTTTTTTGGACGCATGCAAATTTGGCGTGTAATATTTCTGGCAACGCCTCGCGACAAAACGCAAATGTATTGCAAGAGAAAAACAAACTCGCACGAAGAAACGAAATCGGCAAACTTAAGTTAAAATAGAAAAAAAAGTTCACAAACGTTTAAAACAAAATACTTACGTAAGCGAGAATTGGAAACACTAGACAAAGATAAAATAATAATGAAAAAAAAAAAACGACATACGAGAAAATACAGCGAAGGGATCAGAGCAGCAGTAATAGCAGCCTTGCATTGTACATCACAGTAGCTGTAGCGACGTGCTATATGAATGACGTAACAACTATCTCACTTCTCTCATTTACAGGGTATATATATACATATGTATGTATGCACGTATTTATGTATAAAAGCGGTTCAAATACCAGTGGCGCACAATATATTATATTATAAAGTAACGTGGGAACGTGAGAGGTAGAGCCCCCACAGAGAACCGCCGGACTAGCAGGTTAATATATACATGCAGGGCAATAATCGCTCGTGCGCTTCGAGGGAGCAAGGTGTGCTCCATGTGTATGTATGTATATACATGTCCGCATGTTTGTTAATGCTTATAGGGTACATTTATGGTGCGGTTAAGAGGTAGCGCTTGGATGAAATGCATTTGTGTTATATGCGTGTAGGTTGGGAGGTAGCAAGAGATATACATGTATTTGTCCAAATCTTTGAAAAATTATGAGTTAAGGCGATTAAATACTTTATTCGTTTGGAATAATCTACGTTTTCGGTAAAATTTATTTTTCCAGATATAACATTATTTGAATCAATGAAACAGAACTCAAATACAATTAAATGAGCACTGGATCTAGTTAATTATCTAACTTTTAAGGTTTTAAACCACATACTTGACCTACCCTAATAATAATGTTTTGATAAATTATTCAGAAATAGATACATCTAAAAAAGACAAGATGTCTATGGTGAAAATTTCTGTTGAGGAGATTGATTATTTAATTTCTTTAGAGAAAACGCGAGAGAAAACGAAGACTTAGGAAAGTGTTTTTGCGATTCGCATTTCTGAGACTCAATAGTAGTCATGGGTCATTGTAATCGTCTTTATCTTGTTCACAGTAAAAATGCCTGCTGGATACTTCTTTGGCATACTTAAAAAATTTTTTAACTATTAGCAATATAAGAAACTAATAATTTGATTTTTGTGATGAATATTATGACTTTAGTTTTCAAAACAAATTAGCCAAATGAGATAAAGACAATAATTTTTGAAAGGACCTATATTTGTGTAAATATAAATAGTGTAATGACAAAAAAAACATTTTTGGAACCTTAGATCCGTTTTGATCAGTATTGGGTTATTGGTATTAAAGTATGTGTGACATTGGCGCGATTCTTTGAATTTTTTTTGTCAATCTGCGCACTTTTGTTTGTTACACATATTACGGCTATTGATATTATTCTACGATAATTATATTTTTATGAATTTAACATGAATGTAGGCACTGGAAATTTTTAATACAATATATACAGAGCAATAAATAATGTCATCTTGACAGATAAAATTAAAAATTTTTTACTTTGTGACTCTAAGTATTGATCTCACAAAGTAACAAGCAAAATATTACTTTTAGCAGTAAGTCACGACCTTTGGGGATTACTAGAGCAAAAAATTTCAATTCAACTATAGCAATTGAGTTGGACGTCGTTCTTTTAGTTTAATATTAATATTTTGCCCATGAGCTTCGACATTGAACCTCAAGCTATCGATAAAATATTTGAGCCTATTCGGCTCATAATTACTTGAGTTTTTTGAAAAATTTGATAACTTACACACATTTCCTTCTCTGAGACTTAACGATCCATGACTTTTATTACGCGGAGAGAAAATTCATTGATAAACGTTAATGAAATAGTAAATTTCTCTGAATGATAAAATAGTCTTTTCTACAGTAAAGTAAATTGTAAGATTAGAATTATTCCATTTCCAGCACACTGAACATAAGTAATTCTTTGGAATTCACTTTATTTCTACAACATCTTAATTAAAAATAATAATAATAATAATAATAATAACATATGATATCAAACAGAGCAGCAAAAAACGAAACTTTCTTGAAGACGAAAAAAAAAACAAAAAAAAAAAACAGAAAAGAGCTAAGTTGTATTACAACAAGCCAACACATAAGGAGCCAAGAAATGAAAAGAGGCAGAAAAATAGAAAGAGAGATCAGAGCTCGGGTTAATCGAGCGATCGCGTGCCTCGCGGTCATGCCCGTTTTTACATCACGTGCAGCAGCATATGTACGTAAAGTTCTCGCATGGTGAAAAGGAGAGAGAGAGAGAGAGAGAGAGAGAGAGAGAGAGAGAGAGTGCAGTATGTATATGTCAATGGAAATGGATCGAGCGAGATTTCGCGAGCGGAAAGAGAAAGGCTGGCTGGAATGATCGGCTGATGGCTCGAGTTTTTTAGCGGACCGAGAGAAATCGACGAAGAAAATTTTGACTAGAAGAGAGCTAAGGCTGCGTCATCACATAATATTATGTATTTCCTTAGGTACATTCGTTTTTGAAAGTTCGAAGAATAATTTTTTTTTTCTTGTGTAAGTAGTTGATCCATTTGGGTGAATTGCTTCGAAAACTGAGGGATGTAAACAAATTTTTGGCTTCCACTAAAATAAAATATTTATATTTTGCTACGAAGCACCAGATTCGAGAAAAACTTTTTAACGTTTGCCATTTGAGAAAATTGATGGATAAAAAGCATTTACATTCGGATGAACATGATATCATGAAATTCGTGGAAACCCACCCCCCCACGCGAGAGCGTACAAAAACATTTCGGTACATTTCGGACGAGAAAATTTCGAATTCAGTGACCTGGATGTCGAATAGCTGGTCTTTGACTTCCACGTTGCGGCAGGAATAAGCGAAAATGTTGAAAATATACGCACAAACGCAAAAAAGATGAGCTTTTATGAGTACATTTCAATTTGGATGTTTGAAGTGGGAAAAAATTACACAAACCTCAAAAACAGGAAATACAAAGTAATTTTACAATTAAAAACTTTTTTGGTGATTACCAATTCAAAAGCTTTATCTATTTCACGTTAACATATCATTAATCTACGAACGATCAATTATGCACATTATGCAATTTTTTTAGCAAAAACTTGTATTAACAACTAGGCAGTAATTTTTTTTCAGAAATTACGATTAATAATCAAGTGTCCATCCAGAACTGGATCAACTACCTTGTAACTATACTTGTCACACAAACAAGGTTGGGCAGACTTATTATTAGCACTATGAAATAAAATTGAAGGAAATGAGGCTTCAGGAATGAAAAATAAAGAAATAAGTACTAGCAGCAAAATAAAGTACATCAGCACAAAGGAGCTCCGAGAAAGGTAAAAAACATACGAACCTTGAACCTTTGAAGTCACCCTTAAAGTGAATTTACTTAATTGAGAGATTTTTTTTGTCAGAAAAGAAAGTCCAACATTCAAGAGCCCTTTGAGATTTTTTTATCGAGTCAACAAGGGAATTTCGTCTTGTTGAAGTAATGACGTCGAGATAAAGTGAATGAGGAAAATTAAAGAGCAAACAATTTTTTTAACAAGCTTTTTTTAACTTTAGCAAGCTATTAAATAAAATTTCGTTTCGGCTAAAATAGCTCGATGAAGTTGAAAAATAATAAATAATACTACAGCTACTTTTTTTTATTGTTCTGTATTTCTATGTAATATCGGAAAATGGGACTTTGAAAAAAACAATGATCAAGAAAAAGTGAAGACACCAATAGAAAGAAAACTGAAAGATTAAAATCGATCATCACTTTTAGGTGTTTGAACTTTGATGAATTAATTTGCTCATTTGTCGTAATGCTTGATATAAATTTTAATGCAACCAGAACGTAGAGAAGAAAAAAAGATTTTGCATTACAATACTGAAAAATTGTTGCTTCACAAATAAATATCAAGTCCAAAATATTTAAAGAACTAAATTTTTTTTTTATATGCACGGAAGAAATAAATTTGTATTTGTAGTTTATTTTCTGTAATAGTAAACTACAGCTCTAAATAAATAGAAACGTTTTAAAATGTTAAAAAGCTCAAGTTATCTTCGAATTAAAGTACCCAGATAAAGCTAACAGTAGTCAGTGGATAACACAATATCCTTGCACGAGAGCTATGTTTATCTTTGTGGTTTCAAATGTAGTTGATTCATACCAATTGTGACCATCTTCCGATACTTGCTAACAATAAGATACTGGTTAAAAAAAAAAAAAAAAAAAAAAAAACAAGATGAAATAACTGAAATTCATTTGTCATGACTTGGAAAACTGTTTTTCAAGCACAGTTGAAAAATGCATCATTCTATTGATGTGCTTGAAAAAATGAGCCATCCATCAAATGAAAGAAGCGAGCCACAAGAATAAGAAGAAAACTCATTTTAGAGAAAGCACACACGTCGTATCAAGCGAACCACAAAACACACACGCGCGCGCAGGTGAAGGGATAAGAGGCCGAGCGTTTAAAAAATTTAATATCAGCGATGGCCTCATTGATACAGCTAAGGCTGTGCAGCTGTGTTTGCCTCAAGTATACAGATACATATATATGTACTTAGTACTCCTCTTTGCTTCAAAAGACGAATGAAGGCGTTAGTTGTTGGCAACTCTGTAGGGAGATGACTCGACACAAGAGCCTCAAATATTGACCCCCTGCATTTTTATGCCAATATTCTTCTTCTTTTGTCCTTCTTTCCATATGTTTACTCGTAAATTTGAAAGAGGAAAAAAAAGAAGGCTGCAACATCACCAGCAAGGCTTGTGGTTTCGTTTGTTGTGACAGAAGAGCGGTTAATTGCGTCGTTGCATTGGATGTATATAACGTTAATGGGTACGACATGTCTAGAATATTCGTTCAGGCGAGGTTAATAACGGAGCAATTAGCGTAATCATTTGGTTTCCTCCTTCTACGTGTACGTACATAATATATATTATATGCTCCACGCACGCGCGTTGTGTATGAGCTCGCGGAGTCACCGTCTGTAATCAGCGAGTGGACGAGGACGCGGGAAAGTGAATCGCGACGCGTAAGTACAGCCGTCGTCAGGTATACGTCGTAATGAGGCTTGTAGATAAGGAATAAAGTGGAGCGTTTGAGTGGAGCATTTAAATGCATTTACTGCAGTTCGAGGTGTCGAGTGGGCAAAAAATCTTAAGGAATTTTTTTTGTTTCGTAAAGTATATCAATCATCGAGCAATGACGATAACATTATAGAATGAAAGTTGCAATACCACTTTATTTTCCACTTTACTATCCTTTCATTTGATTTCATCTTCAGTTCACCGGCAGACAAAACCATGGAATCTTGCGATCCATGTTTTACCTACTTCCAGATCAGCTATAAGAACTTCTGTTGTTTTTGACCGAAATACTTGTTACAGTCCCTACCATACTCGTCTATCTTTACGTAGTTTGGCAGTCAATGGACTTTTAGGTTAAACATTGTGCTGTTAGCTGTTAGGTTTAATTATAAATTAAAATAATCACTAAAAAAGTTAAGAATAAAAAGTAGGGTAAATTCAGGTGTATCGGGACACTTTTGACGGTGTGAAATTATCATCCTCGGTTTTTCAAAAACTATATCACAATAGTACGTAAAATAGTTTTCAACCGTTAGCGCACATTTTTTTCTGTCAATTAAAAAAAAATTATTGATTTGTTTCTTTATAAGTGTTAAAAATCAAATGTTTAAACTTATGTCTAATTCAGCTGTAACGGGACACACTTAATTTGTATCAAAGGAATTCGGGACATCGATTAAGCTAATTCTGGACAAACGCCCAATTTCCAATTTAATTACATGTAATCAAGTCCATATTGCTATCACAGTGATTATTCCTCGATAAATTAACTATTTATAGATAAAACAATAAGAACTGGAGCTTATTTTAGCCAACAAACTGATAAAAGTTGTTTGAAATGGAGAGAGTGTATTCTCACTTACGTTATGTATTGTCACGTTCTGAATCGAAATTTAAGTGATAGGTAGTCGAAAAATGTGAGATTCAATTTTTTAAATAGTTTTTGTATTACAAATCTATATTGTCTCTGCCACCGCATAGACGACAATCGCGCACGAAAAATTTGAGGTTATGATTTCAATTCTCCGTAATACAGATAACTTAGATTAACAATTCTACCAAACTTTAATGTTTGTGATATCTCTAACTCCAGTAACATTAGAAAGTACGAAAAAACGTTCATATTTGTGGAATTATTCGAAAAAAAGTACGTATACTCAATTCTGTTCGGCTAAAGCTGAAGTGATTTAACTTTTATGGTAAAGTGGAACACATATGATTTGATCACCATATAAGAATATTTAATTTTTGTTAATTTATCACTTCAACTCATACATTTTTCGTTGTTTTTCTTATAAAAGGTCTAGTAGAATGAAGAGAAATTTTTTGTTTCAAATAATAATTTGTTTAACACTGTTTTCGACGCTGTCCCAAGTTACCTTAAACATTTTTCGTGTTCCCAATTACCTGAATTTACCTTATGTTGAAAAATTCTGAAATACGCATGATTAAAAAGTAGAAAGTGAGTTTATACCGTACGCGTATGATTGATATAAACGTAGGGATCTCTTGAAGTGTACTCAAGTTGCAAAAATGTTGATTAAAAATTATTTTTTACGTTTTACTTTATTACGTTAAAATAAATTTTTTACTATTTTTTAATGTGTTTTTTTTCTGTCAATAATCTGTTCATGATGAATACTAGGTAGAAACAATAAATAAAATCTCGAATAAAATTACGGCCAGTAAAAATAATCATAATCCCATGCGCTGGCGTCAATTTCATTTCGCTGTTTTTTCGAAGTAAAAATTTATACCTACGTTTTAAATTTTCGCAAATAACCGTGAATTTGTGTAATTACGAGTATCACAATTAAACTGACTCTCCATTTGTGGCACATTTCAGCGAGACGAAGAAAAAAAAATACAATTACCTATACACGAAAGCCCGCATCAGTTTTGCTGAAATTCGTTGCATCATCACCATGTAATCATCATCTCTTAACGGCTCTCTCACGTTCCTCCTCGCGCGCACGTTGCAATTAATTAACAATAACGGCACGTATCAAAACTCACAGCAAATGCTCTCGCGAGGAGGAAAACGAACAAAAAACACCAACAACGACGAAACGGCGAAAACTCAATTTCAGGTACTGAAGACAAGTGTACGAGTCAGTCAGTGTGTCACTCGTTTCCGCGAGTGTATCATATACGCGTTGCGGGAGGAGAGTGACTTACAAGGTGTCGTAGACTTGTGATTAGAGGGGCCCGGAGTCGAGGGTTTCGCCGTTATTTCGCAGCGGCACAGTTTCTGCCGGACGTTGATTACACCGACGATTTTGCTTGTTAACGAGCTGACTCTCCCTCGACGTATCTTTTCACCCGCCAAGCGATTTTCTCGGAGAGTCCGTGTACGGGCTAGTGTTTAATGACTCGGCCAAGATTTTCGAGAGGTTTTTATTAGGCGCACTCGTGGATCTTTACAAACTTGTAATGAGCAATTCTCCGGTTTTAATTACCAAGATGCGTGGATGCGAGAGAAAGCACGCTTTAGACGCACGAAATTGAGTTTCGATTGTATGCTTGTCAACGCATTTGAAAAGGATCGATGACTGTTGGTATCAAAGTTTTTGCATTTAATGAAGAAATTAACGAGGTTTGGGTGATTTTTACTAGAATGATAAAAATTTCTAAAATTTTGAAATTATGTAAATAAAATGTGACTAATTACTTCACGATAAAAAAATACTAGGGTCAACCACTTAATTTTTCAGAAAATTGCTGCTAAAAACTAATTAATTTAACACGTAGTCTTACGGGATCTATCACTAACACGACTATAACTCCACAAGTAAATGATAAACCTCTACAAATAAGAACTGTATTTGTACCTTTTTTTTATAAGTAATCTTTTAGAATTGCGAAAATTGTATATAAACCATTTAGATCTTTAGAAAATTGAAGAGAAGTGTAACTTATTGTCTCTTGCGCATGCGCCGATGAAAATTATTTCTTTTTATTCTTTTTATCGAATTTTCATAACTTTTTAGGCCAATAAAACTCTGCAATTCGAATATGTGATTTAGATTTTCATTTATCATGAGAATGAACAAAGAACATTTTTCATAATCCATAGAACCTTAACGGGCTTTTCGCTTAGTACGGTACCAAATGCCTGAGCCACCTCACAAGAAAATTTTCTCCCGATTTTTTGTACTTTTCTGGGTTTCATTTATATATAACATTTGTAAATATGACAAAATGTACATAAAATTGTCTCCTTCAATGCAGTGTATAGATTACATTTGTTGAATTATAAAAAGCTAATAAAAAATTATAAAAGTAGCCACAATAATTTATGACTAGTACAACGACAAATATTATCAATCATCATTGTCATCATCCTTTAGTCACTGAGGAAAAAAAAAAATTTTGCTCGAACAGGGGCACGAACCCTCAGATTCAAAGTCTGATGGTCTACCATCTAAGCTATCCAAACAACAAGCTACCTCTTTCGGGTTCTGTGCACATCATATACGAGTGTCAGACATTTCACGGCATTTCTACAAACTACGGCAGATCTATGTTTTTTTCTGATGCATAATCAATAAAAAAAAATTCGTAAGACTAATGGTGCTTATTTAAATTTACTAATCAACGACTGTTATACGCGATGTGCGAAAATCTTTGTGGCACAGCTTATTTTACTGTTGTGACAAGTGTGCTGAGTCGCCAAACGCGAACGGCTGGTATGGGATCTTTAATATTTCATCAAGCCATCTTAAATTAAATACAAAAGTAATTTTATACAATTACCAGAAGCCGAGAAAACGATTTTTTTTTTAACTAACGCGAATGATTTAAAGAGGTTAGTTCCATTTTCACTGCACTGCAGTTGCATAGCCGCCACCACCACCGCAGTAGCGCCCCCTACCCCTACGTCATATTAAGCGTCTAGTGAGCGACGCGATGATAATGTAGCTTGTTTCTAGGCGGCCGCACAAATGGATTTTCAGTATTTTTTTTAAATAATGCAAGTATTCAATAATATTATGCTAAAGTTTAAATCGAATCAGTCGGTAAGCAAACGCTAGGAAATTTTTGAAAAAAAAAAAATCTTTTGGCTCCTGTGTATGGGAAGACAAACTTTTTTTTAATTCATACAAAAACGATAGTTTTTCATGTATGCGAAAGAAAAAATGGTGTGTTTGAAAGCAAAAAAATTACATAATAGTGTAAGTCTAACGTAAACTAGTATCATTAAATGAATTGTTATAAAGTTGGTTCAAATCAATATTGTCAATAAATTCAACCAATTATCACTCGGAAAGTTAAAGATCGATATTATTAAAATTTAATGCACTGTTTGATACTATTATGAACGATAGTTGTTAATAATTCAAGATTTCTATTTCTATTTGATCTTGAGATATTTAGTACGAAAAAAACGCACTTTTATTAACTTCAAACGCTACTTGCCAATAAACAAAAGCATTCAGCGACACGAATTTTTGTACAATTAAGTAAGAAAGAAAAAACTGTAGGGGGGGGGGGGGCATAATATAGCAAAAATGTGAAAGAGAGGAGGTGTTAAGAAAAATGTAAATAATTTTTTTTTTTTGTGAAAATCGTCAATTAAAAAAATTATGCCACGTAATCTTACTTAGAACTTCTCGTGACGTCACTTACTATGTCTTATTAGATAAAGTTTTATGACATGAAGCCATTAAAGTACTGCATCCGAATCGATTAGACGTGTGACGATGTTCTATTCTCGGTTTTATTAGTGCATATCATCTATCAACAATACAACATTGAATGAAAGAAATAGTAGTGCATGGTTCTAAGTTTTACAAGCCAGCATCTCTGAATTTTTGAATGCGTGAGTGTACGTGTTACTCGAGGAATAATCTCGTGATCGTATTTTCTTGAGAATAACTTGAATGTTGTTTTGTAAGAAAAAACAGTTCACTTTGATGGCTATGAATTCTAAAAACAATCAATTATGTTTTTTTATTAAGTAAAATCAAGTTCAAGAAAAAATAAAATACTCATACGTATTTATGAATGGTGCGATGAAAGAACATTGAGGATAAGTTTTGCTACAAAACTACACAAGTGTTCCAAGCAAAATTAGGTTACAAAAAGTGGAGAAGAGTTGTAGAATTCACAAAATGAGCAGTAATTATACAAAATACATGCGCACGCATCCGAAATTCCAAGAACTGATACAATGACCTAAACAAACAAACTATCGCATTGACGGAAAGCTTAAAAAAAATAGTTGCTAAAAAGAGGAAAGAGAAATTTAAGGTCAAGTTGATATCGATATTGCCTCCCTCTAACCTTTCTTTATTGGAATAATCTCTTCCTCTGAAACGTGTATGAGAGGCAAAAACGAAAGTAGACGAGCGACTTAATTGGTGTCAGAACGCGATGCCACTGCTCGGGCATAAATAATTGACTGATCTAAATAATGTTGTATTCATGAACGGCACGTGAAAGTTCGACTTCAAATCCACTTACGCTCAATTAACGCAAAGACCAGTCTTGTTCTTATCGGTTTTAATACTAAGAATTTTTTTTTTTTCGATGTTTCAAGCGTAGCGAAGGTGAAAGTATGGCGTTTCTATTTTGCGACCTTTTTTCATATACAATACGATTAATTTAGTAGATAATAATACGATAAGAGAGATTCATACTGTATAATGGATGAAAATTATTGAGTGAGGAGCAGTTGATTTTTTAAAAAGTATTTTCCCTAGAAAAAGTTAAAGAGTTGTTTTTTTTCTCTTTAAAATAAATTTTATTTCATATTAATGTTGCACGATCGCTTATTAAACACCTGAAATTTTTACGATGAAGATCTGTCGTCGTATATGTGTGTGTACTATTTAAATATAGGTATTATTGTGATTTTTATCGGGAATGTATTTTAGTAATAACGTTTTATGACTTAAAAGCTTTTCACTTAGGTCCAAAAAAGTAATATCGCACCGTGGCTACCTTACGTCCGCAAAATAGCAAAATAGCCTCGGGGACGATGGCACTTATCCAACGAAAACTACTATTTTTCTCAAAAATCTACATATTTTCAAGGATTAAATAAATTTGTGGGTATAATACATTGCACCTATATTCAGCTTATTTGGTACCTTTTTGTCAATAATTAAATTATAGCTACAAAAAAATCATTAAAATCACATGCACATCTACACGTTATCACATCTGATGCAATTATCTAGTGGAAAATATATTTCTTGCCAATGACGTTTCCTATGCATGGTAATTATCAAATGCTTAAGGTGGTTGACTACCTTTAGAGGGGTGCGAGAGAGAGGTCCGACTTTGTGTCTTTTTTACGTTAAAAATGCATGCGTATATCTCGTAATTAATATTAATTTGTATTTATACTCCAGATTATTTATTAATAACTTTTTTTACATGCACCTCATCGATGTAATTGTTTTACATAATCATTAGGTAGATATTAATTCGACGATCTTCTGACGATCTCCCATAAGAACGCATGTGATGTTCACAAAATTTGTTTCATTAATTTCTCGTTTCATAAGCACCCAGAGTTGTTGAAATTTTGCATAAATTTTTATTATACATTTCTTATTCTTTGCACAAATTTTAGTTAAAAACTGACTTTCAATTGCTTAAGGTAATCAACCTCCTTAAGTAAACATTTCTCAGGTACTCGGAAATCATATTTACGGTTTTAAAAAAACAGATCCTTAAATTTTTGGATATCAAACTCATGATATCCAAATATCCGTCACGGTGACAATGTAGTTTTTATGAAATGACAAAAGGTACGACTGGTGTTATTGTGAAAATAGTACTTATTGTTACGAATTTAACGACTATCGCATAACACGGCACAAACAACGTTCCAACAACTAGATCGTCTTCTTTGACATCGCACACAAACTAAGCTGAAACAGCTCCAAGTTCGACAAAACGAGAAAATAGCCGAAAAAGACGGAAAGAAGCGGATCGAGGAACAAAAGAAAAATTCGAAACACAAGTGAATTAGGCCAAGATGGGCGGCACAAGAACGTTGTAGGTCAAGAAGCGAGACCGCAGTATATAAGCCCCGGCGAATCTCGCGGCTCTCTTATCTCCTGCCAGCCATTAATCGCAACTAACTCACTCGTGCTATGCTCGGAAGGAAGAGAAAAAAAGCGAAAGGAGAGCAAGTTTGGCGTTTTGTCTCGAAATCGAAGCGTATATACCTACCGGAGTAAAAGCCAGTGGAGGCGGAAAGATTTTCCGCGGGTGCAAAACTTTTTTCTCCATAATACAAGTTTCTCGGGTTGCAGCGCTACTGCCTTTATTTATCTGTCTTTCTCTCGAGCGAGTATAGTGTAGTTCACCGCGACCGTATGGCGAGGAGATAAAAAAATCTTACTTTCTAGTACTGCGGGAGAAAGTAAGCAGCACTGCTGCGGATCAAGAACGACCGCGAGTCGATTTCACGGAGTCGAGTTTCCAGCGCGATTCCTCTTTCCAGCCTTTTTTTTTCTATTTTGGAGCGAACAAGCCACAGTTTTTCATTAAGTCCGTTGAAATTAAAAGTGTCGATTAAGTCAACTTACCTGTGGACAGTGTAATTTTTCTCATGATTTTTTCTTCAATTAAATGTAAAAGTAGTAATAAAGTTTGTTTTTCTTGGTAATCTGTGACATTTACAACATAGTTCTAATTTTTAAATGACATTCATGTTGTAAAAATGCTTATTGTCATACAAAATTTGTACGATCAACATAGACATAATTATAAAAGTGCGAGTAACATTGCCTTAGTGCTTTGTTATTAAATTCTTCATTATAAATTATCATTAAATAGTTATGAAACATGTACATTATTTAACTTGGATAGCATACTTCTCTTTTGATGTAATCAAGTTTTAAATCGATTTTTTACTGTAGTAGTGTAAATTACTACTAGCTTATGTTGGTGCCAAATATAAGCTATTCAGAAGGTAGATTGTGTATTTGATTTTGCACCTGTGTGTTACATTACTCTACAAAAAAAGTTATACTTGTATAAATAAGTAAATAACCAAGCTTTTTCTGGTTATTCGGAAATTAATGTACCTATACTCATACACAACCTGAGTGATTTTTACAGGCACCCAGTACCACCTCTTTGTGGAGGGTGTTGATCCTAACTCCATCTGTAACTTCTTCTACCTCATCTACTATTATCCTGCCTAAACTAGAGATTCTAGTTCTGTTTTTTCTAACTAATCTCGCACTCTTATTTCTATATCCTGGCCTTCCTCGCTGGCCTCACTTTTCTAAAATAGCCCGAAGTAGGATTTGAACCCAGTTTTATGGAAACGGGGGCTTAAGTTCGGCAGTGGCGGCTATCGAACTAACTTCTTCTCTACAAGAATTTACGTGGGCTTGGGGACCCAGGTGAGGGCAGCACCTTACTTGCACCCGGCCAATAAGCAGCGACTGCACTCGTATACACATAGGTTCTAAGTTATTCATACAAAGATAAGTAATACATAAAAAACTAAAACAAGTTTTTGGTAGACTGAACTGTCACACAAAGATAATAATTTTCATGATCTGTAGATCAAGATGTTTTCTATAAATATTATTACAAGTATAAGATATTTCTATAAATACACGATGTCCGTCGTGTCCCAATTTCGATTATTTTATTATTNTGAAACAGAAGAAGACTCAAATACCGATACCGATTCAGACTCAAACGCGACAAATACTGAAATCTCCGTTTCATACATTTCGCTTAGCGCAGGTTTAAATAACGATATTTTTAAAGATCAACATTATTAAATATAAAATATGGTTTAAAAATATATGGTATAATATATGGTTAAAAAATCTTAAAGCAACACTATTGAACATAACAAATACTGTGGGAATCTATGCGAAAGATAATATTATTCTACCTCCCAGCAAAGGAACAAGAAGACTGACACCTTTAATAATTATGGGAAGCATTGCTGAATTACTTTTCGACATAGTCACAGAAGACGATTCAATGTTATGAGCACTAATATCAACAGTTCGTATGCCTATCAATAAGAATATATTAAATTGTATGAACAAAATAACCATATTGTTGCAGCTGCGTTTAAAGAACTATATAGCACTACACAGCGCCTTAAGTATATCTCAAAACAAATTGCTGATGAACTGACTTTAGGACAAGATTTTACTCTCAACAGATATCTGATACATTTATCAACTTACCTCAGAAGAACTGAGGCTACCTTAGACTACAAGGTAAATGTCCCTATCAAGGAATATTGTCCCTATGGCGGAACGATTTTTTATTTTTTGTACCAAAATGTTTATTGCTTATTTATAAGTTTACAAAAATTACTTATTTTTTTTTATTCTCTTTGTTGTATCTCTAAACTGAAGTCTGTACTAAGGTAAATGTCCCTATCAAGGAATATTGTCCCTATGGCGGAACGATTTCTTATTTTTTGTACCAAAATTTTAATTGCTCATTTATAAGTTTACAAAAATTACAATAAATAGCTTAAAATATCTTTAAAACTTTTTTAAAAATTTTATCTGAATTCACCGACAGGGGTAAACGGTACAGTTGTTGACCCCCCGATAGTGATTGACCGCCACATGCATTTTTAAATGGAGCCTTTATATATAGATATACAAATTATACAGGGGACAATCACTACCTTAAGCTGTCAATAACTGTACCGTTTACCCCTATGAGAAGTAAATAAAAAATAATTTAAGAACGTGCACTTTCTGCATCTAAAATTTATGAGAATAAGTGACACTTATTATGAAGAGAGAGGATTTCTTTACCCATGCTGCAATAATTATAAAGCATTATATGAGCTCGGAGTTAAATTTTTTTGCATGTATTGAAGCTATACTTTAGATTTATACGTATAGTTTGATGAAAAACTGAATATTTTTATTAATTTTCGCACGTTCCGTTCCATGTTCATTGTCGGTCAAAATGTACATTAAAAGGAACAGCCAAAATAACGCGTTCCTCATTACCTGCGCAAACAAGACATCTTGTCCCCATCGTGAAGCACACTTTACTGGTCGTTATTATAACGTATTTAACAATTTCGCAGTGTTGAAAGTACTATTTGTTTGTTTAATAAGATCAGATTTGTCATTGCTCATCTTAAATTAATTGGTAAGTAATGTTAAATCACAATAACTTGAAAACATAAAACTTAACCTTAAAACTCTATTCAACATAAAGTATCAGTTATTTATTTTAGATTTAAGTATACAAAAATGGCAAACATGGGTGCCAAAAAAACAAAACAAAAATAAGCAGAGCCTTTAAATTTAAACTCTTCTGAGATACAGTTGAATTTCGACGCCTCGTACGAAGACCAGCACAGTTTAGATTTTGCAATGTTATTTTAAACGGGAAAATCTGAACTGTGCTGATCTTCGTACGAGACGTCGATATAATATTGCACCTTAACTTGGTATTATATACCCTTACAAATTATTTTGAATAATCACACAAGAATTTCAAAAAATATCTTTCTCTCTGTTTCTCTTACTTTGTTTCAAACACTTCAATATAATCCAACACACACGAAAGCAATAAATCTTTGGAAATGTTTAACAACATTTTTACACTGCTTGAAAAGTGTTTGCCAAAAAAAAAAAGGAAAAAATTAAAGGAAAAGTAAAATTTGTCGCTGCATGCAAATCTGATCCGTGGTATAACATCCATAAACAAAAGGAAGATAAGGAAGCTGAATAAAAAAGATGCAAGAAAAGAAGAATGATTTAGTTGTTAAAAAAAAACAGATATAGAAATCAAGGAGATCGAAATCAAAATATTACAAAAAACAGGTGATGGGAAAAAAAAAATTGCAAGAAGAAAAAAGTCTTAGAATGATAAAAAGAAAGAGTTAGACTTGCAAATTAAAGCTATTTTACTAAACATCAAACAAGAAAAACCGTAGATAGTTTATTATAATTTATTTGAATCTAAGATTTTATATTAAAATGTACTCAAACTGGAAATGTTTTATATTTACCAAAAACTATAATAAAAAAAATTTTACTAATGTAAAAAGGTAATAAGAATAAACAATAATTTTAAGTAATAAAAAGAAATAAATACGAAATTTATAAAATAAAAAGTAAATCATATATATTTTACCTTGTCTTACCCCCTCTCATTTATTATTACCATTAAACTACACATAAATAATTTGAAAGTTCTATGTATATTGATTTCAAGTCATGTTCCGCGATAGGGACAATGACTGCGGAACAGTGCTGCCTAACTACTGGTCTTACCCCCTCTCATTTATTATTACCTTTAAATTAATCATAAATAATTTGAAAGTTCTATGTATATTGATTTCAAGTCATGTTCCGCGATAGGGACAATGACTTCGGAATAGTGCTGCCTAACTACTGCAGACGTTCCGCTTAATGTACATTTTGATCACCTTCTAATTTATCACATAAATTCTTTAATTCTGCTTAAATTTTGATACAAAACAGCAACCTACGTTCAAAAACAGATAACCCACCGTTATTCATCGAAATTTTATGATTAAACGTTAAAAAAAATTTTTTATCTGTAATAAAGGTAAATCGATACCAAAATTCGTTCCGTGGTAGGAACATTTACCTTATAAAAATAAAAAAATTTTGGAGTTACGTGCTTCCAGACACCAGGTGATTTCCCATTTAATTATATAGCATAAGTGTTGAATTTTTAAACTTTTTTATTTGGATTTTGAAATCATTACATTTTATGATATATTGCTTGAACATGAATAACAACTTTTGTAGCCCAAAAAAGTGGGAGAAAGAAAGTCTTTGAAGCCTGTAAACAAAAAAACAAAAAAAATTAAAAATATTCATTTTACACGTACTCCTTTCAGCTGAAGAAAATTATAAATCATGTTCAAGAAACATGTAATAAAGTGTACTGGTTCTGATATTTTTAAAATGGTAAAAAAGAATCAAATAAAGTTGAAAAATTCAAATCCTTAGCTATTTAAATGGGAAATCATCTTATGTCTGGCAGCACATATGCACTCCACAATTTTCGATTTCTTAGGATATGGATTTTAGTTTTGGGATATAATAAAAAGATTTCAAGGGGTACATGATCAAAAAATTGAAAGTTGGAAATAACAGATACCTTAATGAATATGTAGTTTTATCTTACGCAGTGCATTATCATATTTAACTAGTTTTTGTTAGACAAGCAAAAGAGAAACGCAACAAAAAAACAAAACTTATAGACAACTTTTCATGCTCCTTTTGCATCCCAGTGAGTGACATCTTCGCTAATAAGTAAAACACTTTGTCTTCGTAACTTGTGTTACTAGTTTCCTTACAACACCAACAAAAACAACAACCACGACATCAACAAAAACAACTAGGACGACGGCGACGACGAAAAACAATTGATCAATGTTCAAAAACCTACGCTTAAATTTTCAAGCAGCCAAACATCCCAAGGGAGCAACAAGTTCAACAATAACTAATCCCCACGCTTCATTATTCAATCGTCAACACGGCCATCCTGTACGAGTACAGGCACATATAGTACACAAGAAGCGGATTTTCTCGCCCATGAACATACTCACACCAACTAATATTCGACTTTCGTTTCAGTGCTGGCGCGAGCTTACATTCACGGCACAACCTATATATATATACATATACACACACTGCATTTCAAACAAGCGTATGGAAATCCGTAAAGACTCGCTTTCATATTCAGCTGCGATACGCGGAATCACGTGCAAATGCGCGATTAGCATTTATAGATTTTTTCTCTCTCCATCTCTCTCTCTCTCTCTTTCGCAACGCGAGTGAGCTTGAATTATGTAAGCTTAACTGTGAACCGCGCGCATCGCCTTACCGTTACCTTATTCGATTCAATCCGAAATTCATGCGAGGGAACCTGTCAAAGGAAACTTTTCATTATCAGACGCGCTCGAGCGAGTCAACGATGAAAAGGTCCAGCCTCTTCGCAGGAATATTACTAATCAATTAACTCGATTCAAATGGCGCGGCTGAAAACGGGGACGAAACGTACATACTATGGATTTCGCTTCTTTAATTAGCTTGTCTAGGAAGTGGTACTGTTGAGTAAGGCATACCGCGCGTAAAGCCTTGGTTGCAGCCGAGCGAAATATGAAGACCTGCGGAGTCGACTTGGCACAATCGAGTCGTTGATTGAAAACAGCTTGGGAAAGCAATCAAAATACTGACTCGGGGATCTCTGTTTGTATGCGCGTGCGCGAGAGTCTACAACAACTCTTCCTCAAATCTAAGACGACTCTCTCCACAAGATGCTGAGACTCAATGGACAATTTGCATTCAAGCGGTGTCAAATCCCTCCACCAGTTGTGCGTGCCATCATTCAAACAGCTCGTGGCAGTGTATAAGTGTATACCTAGTACATCCAACCATCAGAACAATGTGTATGCACACACCCTTGAATATTAATACAAGAAGACAGACACGTGATTATTAGTCGTACATGCAGAAGACGATAGCAGGTTGTGGTGACCCTTCTTTGGATGCACTCGAAATCTATAAACTGGACGTGAGTTGGGTACAAAACCATAATCAAGAGTTTGTTAACTAAAACTTAGTCTTGCGACAGATAGATAGATTATCAAGTTGAGTGTATAGTGTTGGTTTTACTTTTTTGGACAAAATGAAATTAATTAAAATGTACGAGAGCTTTTGAAATTTTGGATTGAGGATTATAATACCAAGTACAAGAAATTTTTACGAAATAACTAAACAAAGATCAATTTACAGAACAGACGATCATGTACTATTTTTGGGTCATAATACATTTGAAGTTTCTCCTTATCAAGAGACTACCATGAATACTTTACATCTTGTAGAAACTTTCAATGTCATGCATATTTAGTGTAAATTTACTAGGAGCAGGTTTAATGCACAAAGTAAAAACATGTTTTAAGTTATACATCAAGTATTCAAAGTTCTGCAAATGACTTTGAAAGACTTTAAAAGTTTTTTTTGTTGATTTCGAGAGATTGAAGACTCAACTATTTCGAAAACTCGAGAAATACTTAAATAGAAAGTACTCAAAGAATCAATAGTATTCCTAGTTGTAAGGACAAACATGTAGGGACATTCTTTTATACATGCCAGCACTAATTACTGCACTGCTAGTTACCATTGATTAAAGAGTAGATTAATAAGTAAAACATTCTTCCTATGAATTGCAACTGGTACGAAGCCTGATATATCTCGGAGATATTATTATGAAAAAAATTCTCAATCACTTGCACTTATTATACTACACCACATTATCAGTCTGAACTAGTCACGTTATTCCGAGTAGAAGATAGTAGACATATACAGACTACATAATTTTTAGAAGAAAATGTTGTCAATAATTAGTGAATCGACTAGTCATTATAATCTAAATTTCAAATGAGAAGTATCTAAGTATTGTCGAATTGGCTGATTCCCTGACAAGGTTATCATCAACCTTCACCTGAATGTCAAAGTCATTATATTTTCTACATCCATGTCAACATGCGACAATATAAAGGAAGCAAGCAGGAAACAAGACAAGCTCACTTTTCTTTACTTTGTAGTATCCAAGTTCGCTCGCAAAAGCACACACGTACACGCAAACCGGCTTTCCGGTTACAGTAGAAAGTGAACAGGACAAACGTGACGCCCGCTTAAAGAAGCTCTCCCATCGCACTGTCATGCTTGCATGTCGCTCTCTGAATATACATACGTGAGCTCTAACCCTTTTATCTCTCTCTCTTTTTGTACATAGGTATATTTGTGGGCGAACATAAATGAAATGGTAGGCACGTAGCAGCGGCGTTATACGACTCGCGCATAAAAAGTACGTTTGTTTTCTCTTTGGTCTGTTTCCTTCTGTTTTTTTTCTCCTTTGAGTGCTACCCTCGCATCTCTTTTTCGAGCATAAGGTGCCGTTGTGGTAGGAAGATGCGTATGCCTATACAGTATGGTGGAAGGGCTTTCATAGAGACTTGCGCTCGAGAAGTTTTGGTGATAACAAATTGCGCTTTGAAATGAGGAAGTAAACTTTATTTGTATACTTCTATCTGAACTGTTTGATGGAAAAAATGAAAAGTTTTACGTACATGGGCATTCATAGCTAAGAAGAGATTTTCATTGTCTCCAACTACCTCAGAAAAGTATGATTGAAAATTGATTCGGTTTTGGTTTAATGCTTTAGCTTTTAAGCTTGAGGAATCGGTTAAAGAAATTATGACCAGAGTTTTGAGAAAAAAGCAGCTGGTCCAGATTTAAAGACATGAAAACACTAGTGGAAAGTCCCGTGTGAGAAGCAGCTAACTCAGAAACGTGATTACCATTTAGGATAGAAAATAATATTCAAGACACAATATAGTTTTTTTTCAAACTCAATACGTAGATTATGTAGTTAATCATCCTCATAGTGCTGTAGGATACACATTAATATAAGTACGGTGTCACACGAAAAATAAGATATAACGTTAAGTATAGTAAAATTCATAAATGTTTACATTGATTTGACTTAGCAAGTAAAAAGATTATTTATAATAATACTGACTTGTTGTTCACTGGTCTGGCATAGTAAAGCTGCTTCAAAGAGCATGTCACAAACATTTGACGAATAGTTTATTATTCAGGGAAATTCATAATCTTTACATGGAATTTTTTCATCCATAAAATAAAATATATGATGACAATGTAAGAAATCTTGAAAATTAAGTACCTCAACGATTCAGCACATGCGTTCTGTAAATATCCAAATGAGACGGGCTGCCCACACTTTCTCTAAGCCTGACCTGCAGGTTTCCACAAACGACGCCAAGAAGAGAAAGTTGGCTCATCGCTTTTGCATTCACAATATATTATATTAGTACGTACCACTATCACACTGAGCCTTTTAAACTGTATGATTATTAGATCCACTCAATCACACTTAACCATCTTAAGTGGAAACTTTGCATGAAATACGAACTAGCTTGTTAAGCTCTATTTACTTTATAAGTGTACAAAAAAAAAAAAAAAACACTTGAGGCGTTTTCGCAACTCAGAAAATTTTGAAACAATTCTTGGAAATCTACATAAATGTGTAATTTGAGTGTTCACAAAAATTTACATTGAAAAATTTTATGGGTACTAGCAGATTTATTGATTACAGGAAAATAATTGAAAAACTATACATTAAGATAAGATATTTGTTATTTGAGGCTTTTTCGGAACTCTGAACTCAGAAAATTATGAAATTATTTAACTATGATATTATGTGATCTGACAATATTATGTGATCTCTTTGTTTACAAAACTTTCGTGGGCATCAGGAAATCCATAAAAATAAAAGCTTGACAACTTTACAAATTTTCCATGTAACGAGAAGTTTTTACTTACACTCGACGTTTTTCTCCGAAATAATTTTATTTGTGAACATATGTAGGGGTGAGTCATAGAGTCGTTGGCAAAACGTAATTATGTGTATACTAACGCATTTTCAAAAGTTGCATCACGAAAATCTACTCAGCCACATGCCTACTGTATAAGCAAGAGACAAAAAATCCCAGACGACTCTTACCTGACATTTACACTGGAGATCCCCACAATCGCGTGACAAGGAGGGAGCACTCATCCGGGTGTCATTCGCGCGACGATGACAAAAGAAGAGCACCGAGAGCAGCTTTTTTCTATCTCTTGCATGTTTAAAAGTCACGGCGGAGGCACGAGCATAGCAGAAAAGTGGGTGACGCCGATGACAACGGCGAGGGGTGCTGGAATGGAAAGTGAAAGAAGCGAGGAAGCGACTTTTTAAAAAGCGAGGGATCGTGGCCCACGATTTCGCGGAAAGTTACACGGCGGCGCTGCTTGGGGACTGTGCAAGGAAATTTTGGGATCGAGGGGATTTGCTTCATTGTTCTACATCGGGTTAAAATTTTTTGTGGTTTCGCCGAAGAAACTTTTTTCTTAACCTCTCGCGATGTACATTTTGTATTCGTCCCAATGATGCAACTTTTTTTAATAAGATTTTTAAAATAAGTAGATGTATAAATTGCGCAAGTAAGTTTCATAAATAGCCGTTGGGTTCGCTACTATCAATACTGAAAATAATCACGCTGAACCCTGTTTTTGGGCAAATTATGAGATGATAAAATTTATGATGTGTTGATGTCAATATTCAGTCAAGTGTTTGTAGAAATTATCCAATTCCCAAGTATTGAAGTGATACTACAAAACAAAATAAAAATTTTCTATTTCTCACTTAAAATTTCTTTTTAATGAAAGCAAAAATGTGATAAAAATCAGTACAATTTTTTACCGTTATGCAAGTGCACTGAAAAAAATTTCCTAGTATAAGTAGAACAGTGGCTAGTAAAATCTTCCGATAAGATTGTATTTGCTACTTGAAGATACTAATTGACCTAAAGTCACGTATGCGCAATAAACCCCACACGGACAGAAAAATCTTTCGCGTGTGTACGTTCTTATGTCTCGTTTTGCTTCCATGTAGATATATGCTCAACTGTCCGTATTAAGTGAAAATTTTAATCTTTCGATCAAGATTATTAAAAAACCATACCGCTGAGAATATGTATTTTATAAAGTATTTGATGCATTATATATTATTTTACGTGATCTGTTAGTTTTTTGTTAAGATTCATCGTTTTTTGGTTGAGTAATCAGTGTTTACGTTGCTCTTGAAATGACTTTTTCTATGACGTGCGAGCGATAACGATAAACTTTGAAAGGTAATATTATCACTTTGTCACTGATGGGCTTTTGGAAGCTTTAACAGTCGATAAAAAAAAGCCAAAGGAACGTATATTTAAAGTTTCAAGAAATTTCATCGTGTTTTTATTTCATCAACTACTGCCTTAAGAAAATAATTACAAACAAAAAAATTTTGTTCGTTAAAAAAAATTACTTTTCTAGTTTCAAGATAATATTTATTTGAAACTATTTTAGTAACTACTTTTAAAGTTCTAAAAAAATGTTTGCAGAATATACACTCTTAAGAGCCTTGAATTTCCTTTCATCCCACATTTCTACGCACAATCTTCGAAATTAACTGAGGGAAACGAGAAAAAAAACACACACCCCACAGCAGACAGAAAAGCCAGCAAACGCATAAAGTCGGTCGAAAGCGAAAATAAAATACTAACCGCATATGAACCAACATTAAAGTGAACTTTCGAAAAAAAAGGCAAAAGCATCGTTCCCCTTTCGCGGAGTCTCATCAGTAATTCGAGTAGCAGAGCACGAGAAGATAGAGTAGAAATAACATGTACAGCACGTGAGCATATATATATATATATGGTTACAGTAGNATATGTATATATATATATATATATATATATATATATATAAATAAAATACACTGCTTACACACTTTCTCCGTGCACTGTAAGTACATGTTGTGCAAATACATTTGCTCCCAATTACGCGATATCGCGGCGTGCGTTTCTCTTCTTTTTTTCGTACGTGTGTACTTATGTATACCATAGTAAAGCAAATGCAAAGGGGAGTAGGGAAAAATCTTTCATGTGATGAGAAGATATACTGTTGACCGACAATATTCACTGATTCAATAGAGTTTACTCGTTACTTTATTTTTTATTTTTATTTTTTTGCTGGAAAACCACTGAATGTGAAATCTATTCTCTCTTTAGATCATGCAAACTTTGGGAAATCACTGCAAATAATCAGAAATATATTTGTACACTTTAAGTTTGAAAAATAAAATTGCTATAAGTACTCAGCTTTCGAAATATACTAAAGCCCGAAACCGCTGAGTACTTACCAGCAGAAAATTATCCAGGAAGCAATTACTTGTGCGAAATGTAGTACAGACAAACCATTAGAAACGGCGATAAACAGTTTCACCATATCTGTTTGAAAAATCAACAAAATCCGAACATTATAAATTTTCGCTACGGGAAATCCGGGATTTTTTGGAGTGTCTTTTTCGCTCTTGACTCAAGACCCAAACACAAAGACCACGAGGTTTCCCCGCATCCTTCTTTCAAGTAACGCGTGACTTCTTCGCGGAAACGGCTGACCCACATGGGACTCCCCCGCGCGTGATTCGAAAAACACAATCAGTGTATACATATACAACATTTATTGAGAATCGGATTTTCAATCTACAGATTCCAAGACACAAGTGACCCTGAAATCTCTTTCCTTTTTTTTTTGTATCACGCTATCTCAAGATCAAGTTTTTTTTAAAAGTAAAATAACAAAACATACCAATTCGTGGATCATGCCCCATTTCGCGAAACATGAAAATAAATAGTTATGTGTGCGTTTGTAGCAAAAGTTGAAAACTTGAAGACTTTAAAAAGTGCCAGAAATCGATGGAGAAACATACATTATTGAGTAACCAATAGGATTTGAACAATAATAATCCTTTGTTAAATTTGAATTTACATCAACATCGATTGTTACAATATTTTGTTTTGTACGTATAAATTCTGAAAGTATAATCATTTTACATTTATTTTATAAATTTTTCAACACTGCTTTGCTGCAGTAGGACTATCATAGTATCATCACGGCCGTCGACAATATATAGTATTGTGTGAGTACCAGAATAGCCATAACAGCAAACTTAATAAAATATGTCAAGATTGATTAGATTGAAAATGTATAGTGTCGTGTTTTTTACTTATATGAAAAAATGTGTTCGTGAAACAGTTTATTAAATGGGAATAATGTTTTGATTTAAGATATTGTTTTTTTTACTAATTCATAAAAAAAGAAAAGATTGATCATTTTTTTATTTTATGAAAAAAAAACTTTTATAAAATCATCACAGTAATAGAGACGAGATTTTTCATAATATACATTATGGCCTAAACTAAAGCAATTAATTTAAATTTTAGCAATAAACAAATCAATGTGATATTTTACCACATCAAAAAAAGAAAATCGTATAATCTGAACTACGTCATTCGATACTTAATTTGAATGATTTTTAAAGGAAGTTCAAAATAGGGCCATGAACTACGGAATACTAGGGCCAGTTTGCTAAAATTTTTTCACAATTATTTTTATATTTGTCGTATTTATTTTATGTAAAAGTATTTTAAAAAGTTAAAACTATGTTCGTAAGATCTTAAGATTCAAGATTAAATATTGTTATTAAATAAAATAAAATTTCACGATAAAATTGTATCGCGATTGTTACTTTGGCTTCTACTGGGTTGGCAAAGAGAATTAGCGCGGTTTCAATCGAGGGATCCGGTGAGATAAATAATACGCTGCGCTCGCTTTTTCCTCCTTCCCTTTATCCTGTCAGACCTTAATTTTTTCGGTGGATAAAAAAAAGGGGATGGGCAGAAGCCGGTTGTATTTATAGGTGGCCACAGCTTTTTCGGGTTTCAATATCTGGAATGCTGTTGACCCCATTCGTTTCTCTGTCGACCGAGCATCGCCACTTTAAAACTTTCAGCACTTGTTAGGGAGAGAGGGAAAAAAAGATGTACAACAGTTCGTTCGTTCGTTGAACGGAAATTCCCAAATGCACGTGAGTTTTTTTTTTATTCATTTCAAGTTTTACGATAATGACTTTCATTTTTCGATTTTCGTTAAGGAGCAATCAAATTTGAAACCAAGCGAGCTATCGACAGCAAAGAAGGGATCGAATATTTCCTTCCAAACAAGGAACTTGGCATCAAAAGCAGAGGGGGTCGATCGATCGATTACCTGTAAATATGCAAACGAACGCCGAGTTGCGGCAAGAGGAAAGAAAATAAGAAAGGTACAGCGAAAAAGGGAAAAACAGAAAAGACTGCCGCTCCGCAGACACTCACTTGGAATGGAATTGAAAAGTTTTTGATTTTTCCTCCTTATCTTGCTCGCCCCTCTTTTCCCTCCTCGTGGCTTCGCTTCTTATTCGCTTTTTGCTTCTTTTTTACTTGGCACGACGCCAGGCCTTAGGTCGGCAGCAAAGATGTCGGAAGCAGATTTGCGACTCCCTCGTTTCCGATTGTCTGAGGTTTTGGGATGGTGATTAAGATATGTACTTTTTTTTACTTCTACGATGTTTTACACACCGATGTTTAGAAAAAAACATATGAATGATATTACGCTTTGATTTACGTAATAGATTTTGACAGTTTTAATTATTAAATTTGATGGAGTCATGAAGAAATCTTTTTTTTTGTTCATCCAAAACACTAAATACTTCGTTTAAATTTAAATAAACAAGTCACAAACTACACAGTAACTACAAATTCAATATAATTAAAAATAAGAATTATTACTAGATTGAACTTACCGCTAACATTGATTAGCATATCTCATGATTTTCAAAATAAGTTAGTTTTGGATTCTAGTAGATTTTTATTGTAATTTTTTTCCAAAATTTTCATGTGCCACTTTTATTGCAAAAATAATTAAATCGAATACTGTCGAGCTAAAACACTCTTTTGGGTGACTATGATTTTTTTTTTTTTTTTTAATCACAGTTTCGGGAATTGTTGCAATTAAATTTGTCGTGAGCCTTCAATAGTTATTAAGTGTCTGTAATTCTCACTAACAAATCATCAACGAGTGTAAATTAACAGTGACAGTAGATGTTGTGGCCAATGACGATGGTAAATCGAATTCTATAAAAAGATCTAAGAACTAGTAGATGTTACGTATGTAAAGATCATTTTGATGTGAGTGAAAGCAACCCATCTGCTAATGATTTAATACGTTTTTAAATATTTAATGCTTTCTTTTTAAATAAATAAAAAAAAAAACCTAAAAATGGCATTATTCAAAAATCATGAAAAATACTCATTAGAAGCTGCTTATTTATGAAAAAGGTTCTAATACACGCTGTGCATGAAGTAAAAACAAACTTAGCAATCAGCACTACGGTTACCAAGATGTTATGCTTAACTTGTAAAACTGAAACCTACTTTATCAAAAACGATTATTTTATGGTTATTTGACGCATTCAAGGAAAATAATGATGCAGTATATTAAAACTGTCAGGTTAGTAACTTTTCAAGTTAACACTAAAATGTTCTTTTAAAAGACTACAAAATAATATTGAGTTTAGTAACACTGTATTTGCATTTCGTGGAGTTGACATTTACAGATTTTTTTTGAAATATTAATGAATCATAACTTTTTTTTGTTTGAAATTTCGTTGGCTTAGCCTTCGAATGATTATAAGTTTACGAGGTATTTAAATGAGATATGAATGTTGCACATATGTTACGTAAAATGCAAGATAAATATTAATAATTTTTTCTTAAAATAAATTTCAAAGTTTATATAACAAACTTTCATGCAATCGCAAAAAGAATATGTTGTTAAAGTTTCTTAAACAGGTCATAAATTGTTTTATGGTGACAACATTAAGATTTTCAAGATTCGATTACCCATTTCTTATTTTTAACATATTAAAATTGTTGTTTATAGACTGGAATACCTGGATAAAATATAGTGGTAATATAACCTAAATGATAATGTCCAAAAAAACTTGTAGTAACGAAATATATAGTAGAATGGGATTATTTTTTTATTTACGGATTGTAATGATAAATTTGAGTGTACAACTGTTACCAAAAGAGATTTACAACAATTGTTACCTTGATTTTACTGTGCCACTTTTTCCCATAATTTTTGTTTTTGTAATCTGGAAAACGATAACGATAATAAACGCTTATTTGTACCTCACTACCAGACGAGCAAGTAAAATGTGGCGCACAGATATAGGCACGGAGACAATGCATATGTCCAAGGTGGCCAAAAAAATTATTGTAAAGGTAAATCATCCACACACTTGCTCCATAATTATATAATCAACAATGAAACTGTACACAAAATGGTAATTGGAGCATGACTTTATTTCACTAATTAACAAAACTGCCGACATTTCGACGTCATGCTGACGTCATTCTCAGGGCAACAATGCAAGTGTTAGGACGAAACATAACAATGCAAGCGAAGCAAAGAAAACGTATGGAAAGTCGTTTCCGCTCTTGCAACGTTAATAATTATTTCTTCTTTTTTTCCCTTTCTTTTTTTTTTTTAATTAACCCTGTTAACGTTATTCTGCATATTATTTTTCAGAGAACTCTTATATTGCATAAATCTTGCAATAAGCGTTTAAGAAATGACATCATTAAACTATGGAGTCATGGCTCCTTAAAAACAGATGTACAGCAGCAGCTGTTGAGTAAAAAAAAATGAGAGCGAGACTTTTGGTTATGATAACGAGTCTAATGACACTACCAGTCCCTTCTGGCTATCCTAATCGCGGCACTGTTAAGATTGTAAGTTTTGATGCAGTGAAATTAAATTTTGGTGAACAAATGTATTTAGTCAAACAAATCAAAAATTAAGGAAACTGCTTATTCAAGTGTTTTTCGGACCACTTGGATGGAGATGTAAACATGGGTTATAATGAAATTCGCGGAAAAATTGCGGAAAAATTGTTGAACGGGTAGTTGAGACCTGGTCTCAAAATCATCCCCTGACTACGGATAATCGTTTTAACAATATACAAGACTATTTATCTTTTATGAAATGTGACGGGTCGCCCGGAAGTATCTTTGAATGTGGTATACTTTCAAATGTGTTTAATGCATCTGTTTATGTTTACACAAAGAAATTGATCTGTGAAGGTGGTATGAGTATTCAGTTGGTAATGAAATGGATACCAAAATGACAATTGGACTCATCCACCGTACATTTTCTTTTTAGTGATAAAGTACTGTTTGGAAACTGTGAAATACTATTTACAAACGAAGGTTACAGCCCTTAATATAGTTTAACATCGGAAATGTCGGCATGTAATGATAATGTGAACACAACGGTAAGTGTTAACAAGCAGAAACAACAGTTTAGTGGCATGGAGCAAATAAAAGTTGGTTCAGAAACTTTTTTTGTAAAAACCATTCGTGGTGATGGCAATTAATTGTCTGTTCAGAAGCCTGTCGTATCATATGCATGGTAATGAAAACAAGCATTTACTTATAAGACATAAGATTGTGCAGTATGCAATAAAAAACTGGAAAGATATTGTACTTCTATTAAAAGCTACGTGTCGACAAACATAATAATTCAAAGCATTATAAGAAAGTGATGGGAGCCAACAAAGAATATGGCACAGATTTTGAACTGGGAATGTTTGCTCAATTGTACAAAATACATGTGACTGTTTATGTTGAAGACGAAAAAAGTGGTACAATTGGTTTTAGATATCAACTCGATCACGATTGTCCCAATACATCAAGTGTGCGTCTACTGTTCAAAGGGAATGAGAGGTCAGGACACTGGGAAGTTCTGCTTGAAGACACAAGTTCCTAAAAAAATGTAATAGATGCACAAACTATCGAAGAACAAAACCCCAAGACATGGCAACGATCGAGGTACTTAATGAATAATGTGCAAAGGACAGTGAAAAAAAAATACTGATCATCAATAGTAAAAAATGTAACGACACACTGGACAGCGGAATTGCAAGTAGCCCCATGCCAGACATGGAAAACTGTCACGAAGACGTGGAAACATTACGTGATGGTAAATTTGATGATGTTCAATTTGTAGAACGTAAGGTAGGAGTTGATAAATGCTTATCTGAAGCACCAAGCAATCATGTGGAGGAAATTAATGTTTATGAGTTTTCCGAGGAGACTACATGTCATGTAATCAAAATTTTCAAAATTTTGAAAGCATTAACGCAACTACTGTTGGTGAGTGTTACGATACTAAAAATGTTGCTCATAAATCGACTAAAATTGAAGGTAACGAAAAAATGATATTAGATGACGCAAGTTACCTACAAAGCTGCTACAAAAACTTAATCGCAAGAGAAAGAAAATATTCAGAATCTTCAAGTAAGTCAACCACAGATTCTGAAAAAGACGTAGAGAATGGAAACGCAGTACTTGGAAAGTATATAAAAAGAATAGACGATTTTGCATCGTTGATAGTGAAGATGAGAAACTTTCCGACGTCAGAAGTAACTGTAGTGGAAAGTCTATTTACAAGGGCAGTAATCGTCATGATTCAATCAACTCAGATATCAAACAATTAGATAACAGTTTGAGGGATACTGAAGAATCAACAGAAAACAATCAGAAAAAAAAAGAAGTTTTGCTGTACTGTGACTCAAGGTCCCGTACCAAATACATTTTTTACAAATAAATTTGGAGAGGCTAGTGATGACACGTTGCGTGAGGCTTTGGAATATATCATGTTGCGTGAACTTAACATTAAATGTTCTTTACGATTTTATGGTGGCATTCATGTCAATGCTCAGGACTATGTTGCCTACGCTTTTTGCAAAGATCTCGAGCATGAAATGAATTATAGGTTCTACATTGAAAAAAAATTTCATCGGAATACGTTCCATGTTGTCATTGCAAGTACTAATAAAGATTTTCAGACATTTAGGCACACGATCAGTCCAAAGTTAATGAAACCAATATGTCGTCAACGAAGAAATGAAATGAAAAAGGAATTGAGAGTCAAATCAGCCATCTCAGTGCAACAAGATATAAACAAATCAACCGAGAATTGGCATGGGATGGTCACATGCAAAATCTAGTACGCTTACCAACTCTTCATAAAATGTCTTCGGAAGACAGATGTGGTAATCATTTAAAACTAGAATCGCGAGATATGGCAAATCTTACGCAGTTATGGATATCTGAACAAGAAATAGATGATAATTTCTTTAAATATGTGTCATTGCCTCTAACTGTAATTTTGTTTACACGAGAAGACTTAGAAATAGCTATGAAAGAAAAGAAAAGAAACATAATAATACATTTTAATGCGACAGGCTCCATTGGTAGATTACCAAAAGGTTTTAATAGCAAAATACTACTATAGTATACAGCAGTAATAAGATTGGAATGTGAAGTTTTTGAAGTATTTCGAAAGTTTACAGCTGAACATGGTATTGTATCAATTAGCAACTGCTTAAATTAAAAAGTATTTTGTTATGGATTATCATAAATGGCCAGTATTCAAAGCGGTCATAGTAGATTGGTCTTGGCCTTCCATTCATTCCATATCACTAGTGTGGAATGAAATGCCGATAGAAGAATATTTGAAGCTTATGTATGCATATTGTGAGAACCCCGACAACTTTTCTGTTGGTCATATTATCATCTTGAAAATTTGTTTTGCACATTTTTTACGTATAGTATCAAGAGCTATTGAAAAACAATACAAAAAATTAAAAGCCCACAAAATAATTTTAGATGCTGTTGCGTTATTATGTTTGTCACGCGATTTAAAACGATTTGATAAAATTTTTCAACATCTGAGCTTTATTTTGTTAACGAAATGCACAGAAAATTGCTATGAAAGTTTTTAGATCCTTTGTAAGTTCATTGAGGGGAATAAACGTGATATAGAAGATGCTGAAGAACTATGCACTGAGAAAGAGTATGAAGATGTAGAAGATGAGCAGGAAGACGATGTTTCATGTAAAAAGAAAACCAGTAAGCCTATGTACGAACAGTCACCGTTTTACCACCGCTACAATAAAATAATGGCAAAAATCGAGGCAAAAATCGAGATAAAGCTAGAAGACAACGAACGTGACGTCGATGATGACGATGTAAACAATCCATGTTATTGTCCAGAATTTTTAACTCATTTACTAACGCTTTGAATACCTTATGCTCCGATGTGGAGTGCTTTTGATCTTGTAGATCCAAAAATTTCTCGTGTGACGAACGCTTATGTTGAAAGCACTCATAAAGTTAATAAAACCAGAGTTGTTGAAAATGCAAAAAATACATTAGTAAGTGACTGTGTGAGGTTGATGAAAAATCATAGGAAAGACATACTAAACTGATTACATTTAAATATTGACTTAAAGGGAAGTATAACCAACAAAAAACCTCGTTATCCTGAAACAATACCAAATCCAACGCTCATAGAGGAGTGGAAGAAAGAAAAAAAAAATAAACGCAACGAAGGTCATGTAAGGGGGGCGCAAATTATAAAATACTGTAAAAAAGTTGTCGAAAGTATTGAAACCGACACTCAAGGTAATACTGATAACTTGCAAGATTCTCAAAACCAAGATGTTGAGGTCTCCAATACAGATAGACTTTTTAATCTTATTTGCGCAAACAAAATTCAAGATAAAAGAGTGAAAAAAAAGTAATTAGAGAAACAATTATTGATCCAAAAGCACCGTGTCATAAATTGGATGAAAGGGTGAAACAACATCAGGTTACAGCTATCGAAGACAAAAAAAACAAGGAAGCTGCACCTCATGCGACGGCAAGTGGTGATAAATCAATGAAGACAGCTATAAGTGATAAGAAAAAATTGTAAGGAATTATAAGTTGAGACTTGAGAAGAAATTGAACAGATACAGAACAATAAGGAAGTACGTGAAACCAAGGCATCTGTAGACATTGATTTAACATCGTCTGAAATCATAACAACTGAAACTCATTCCAATGGATTGTTAAACAGCGTAAAGTATTAGAGTAACTGTTTAACTACTACAGTAATAATTAGCTGGTACTTAAGGAGGTTTGGGAGTTTTAGCGGGGGGAGGGCTGAGGCAAGAGGGGAGCTACATACTTTTGTACGGGACAAGAGTGTAGATGCCAACTTAAGAAAATAAAATATGATTTCTTCAAAAATAATACCAATAATTAGTCAATGCATCCTCCCTGTATCAATAGGTTTGCCTTTATAGTTGATTGTTGGCTAAAATCGTCTGCAAAAATTTTTGAGTAAACGTGACAACGTTGCGATTGCTTAGACGTTGGTAAACTTTGGATGATGTATATATAAGTATACACCATACTATGAAAGCTGGGGCCAGCTGTTCTGCTCTTCTGCTGTGTAAAAACTGCTGCTACGGATTCTAACCACACACGTATTATTATTATTTTTTTGTTTACCGGTTTTTTCAAAATGCCTCCAGTAAATGTGAAGTGGAAAGGAGTATACGTTTCAAAAAAAGTGTTTGAAGCTAAATCCCGGGCTTCTAAAGTTGGAAAAGCCAACAAATAAATACTCACAGTTGATCAAGAACTTCACAAAACATCGGAGGACATCAGAGGCACAGTGCCTGTATAAGGCAACAGAATAGTTAACCTCCAACACTTGGCTCAAAGCATGTTCTGTGTTATGTGCAAACTAGAGTTGTTGATCCAAGATATTGAAAAAGAAGCCAAAAAAGGTTCGTTGTCTATTTTGTATATCAAGTGCAGGCAGTGTTTGTACATGAATGCAGGCACTACTGGAGCTGAAAGCCTGAGTCCAATCATCAACCAAAAATTTAGTTATTTAAATGCCCAAGTAGTGCTTGGTAAACAATCACTAACTCTTTCACTGCATAATTATATATTTATATAGTATAAACTAATCAAACCGTCTAACTATTTCTAGGTGTTATGCATGCTGATTTTGGTGCTACGCAGCTGAAAAAGTTTTTGAGCTCAATAGAAGTCCCATGTTTGGATAATAAAACTTTCAAAAGTCATGAAAGAATGATTGGACCCATTGTGGAATTGGTTGCAAAAAAAAGTTGCACATAAGCAGCTAATTTAGAGAGACTGCTGACATTGGAAAATATTGAAAAATTAAAAAAGTTGATGTGAGTGTGTTCTCTAATGTCTGAGCAGGTTTTAATATTCATATTATAACAGGCAAAATCATTATCAATTTGGCCAAACATCAAGTAAATCATTATTTATTTGGTGTTCATGATTTTTAAATAATTTTTTTAACTATAAAGTGTATTATCTATGAATTAATATTCATGCTAAAAAAAATTGTTTTTTTACTTTAAACTTGATGAAATTTTATCTGATTATTACAATGATTTTAATATATAGACCGAGTACTTTATAACATAATTTTTAATTTTTTTAAGAATTTATACTTAACTGTACTTTCTGATAAGAGATAAAAGTGAANTGATTAAATTAAAATAAATTAAAAAAATAAATAAATAAATAAATAAAGGCTTCAAGAATCACGATTTCTTCCTAGTAATTTCCTGTATTTTTGTTTATGTAACATACCAAGTGAGTTACATGAAGGTTTTTTGATCATTCAAAAAGAGTCACTGGATATAGAAGATTGTGTTGTCAGAATTTTTGCGTCGTACGATATGGGATGGAGCCAATGTTGTTTAAGATTGCATTAGTTTCAAAGAGAAAAGTCGTGATTTTAATAACTTTGAGTATGCAATAGTTTTTTTTTACCTTGAAACTGGAGGATTAGCTGTATCAAAAGCCATCCTGCAAATATCTATTAAGTCTGAATCTACTGAATTTAATCGTTTCATCATGCCGACAACTGCTATAGATCCAAAAGCGTCTCAGGTTAATGGCATAACTGTAGTTCAAAAACAATTGTTTCAACGAGGTGAGAAAGTAAATGGTATTAGTAAAAATGTTGCGTTTGCCGAAATGTTAGAATACTTGCAAAATTTGGGTAAAACATGTATTTTTGTAGCTCACAATTGCACTTTTGATTCTACTCGGATTGTATTTGTTATGCAAAATTTAAATTTAATTGATAAATTTGGGCAAATAGTGACAGGATTTTCCGATACCCTGTCTTTATTTAGGAAGAGGTTTCCAAGTACAGTATCAAATCATAAATTAACAACAGTTGCCTCGGAACTTTTGAGTTTACCAAGTGATGGAGCTCACAACGCTCTTTTTGATGTTTGGTGCGCGGTATAGGGGGTATGTCTGCGCGGGCTGGGGGGACTCCCCGTTCCTCACCTCTCTGAATGATACTCCTAAACCTCTTTAAGAAAACAATCGACAGTACACAGCTTGTACCAGATAGCAGAGTTTTCGACGCTACGATTTTATAATTTATCGTGCCCATCTATACCTCACGTAGATTCTCATTCATACCCTTTAAAGATACATTTTTTATTTAAATATAACAACAAACTAAAGAGCTAAGCTTTTTAATAATACCTCTCAAGGACAATTATGTTGATTATGTTACATTTAATTTTCTAAGCAGTTAAAAATTTTATTCAATCTTTATCATTAAGAACACAGAATTAAATCATTTTATAGTAGTTTAAAGGGCTCCTTCTCTTATAAATTAGTTGCATACTACGTTGCCCTATTAATCACTTCGTGGTATTCCGAGTGTATGGGTAGCTATCCCATATAATAAAAAATGACAGTCCATCAGTAAAATTTGAGACAGTTCCGTCCCCCTGTAGAAGAATAAAGTCCAAAACAGTGAGTCGGAATGTAAAACGGGCAGCGTCCACTGTCTCTTAATGCCACGTTTAAGATCACTCTGTAGCTGCAAAGCCGCTGGGCTTTAAACAGATAAACCTATCACAATAGGCGTGCACGTACACTGCGAGTACTTGTACACAAAGAAATAATGGAAGAATTTTTAATTTATAAGGAAAAAAAAAAAAAAAGAAACAGAAGACGCAAACCTGCTTTCGAGAAAGCAGAGGAGGTACGCGGTGGAAGACAAAAGGGAGAGCCCGCCCGTCTCAGTGTACCCGTACAAACGGAGGGAAAGGAAAAAGAGGAAAAAGAGCGGAGGAGCTTTAATCGCGCAACAATGGGCATACTGCCCCTCCTCGCCTTCCTTCGACCGCGAAGCAAGAGAAATGCAATATAATACGGGTGTAAGCGTGTACCTACATCGGGGGGCACGGAGAAGCGCGCGCCTGCCGTCCGCCCACGCGATCCCGGCTACGCTCGAGCCCGTATAATACTTACTTATGACTGACCCCGATTTCGAGCCTCCACGCCCCGGCGTTCCTGCGCCGCACAGAGTCCTCAGGGTATGTAGCTAGCCACTACTTGTTGCTGGATTTTTTTTGCCCCAGTTTCGGTCTACAATTGCGAGAAAGGAGGGAAACTGCGTTTTTTTGGTAATTACATTGTGGACGTGAGATCTTTTTCTCGATTGTCTCTTGAGATCCATGTTCTATTTGATCTATTAATTGACACGTAAGATGAATTGAACGGATCGTCGTCTCGAGTGATACATCGACTCACAACGACACGCAGAGGGTTAGAGAGAAGAACAAAATTTCTTACAACAGTTTTCAAAAAATTACAATGAGTTTGTTTTTACAATGTTAACATATTAAAATTTCAGGAACCGTAGCGTCACAGTTTTTGAGAAAAAAAATAGAAACTTATGATCTTATACACAGGTTTTTACAAGAAATGGGCACGACATTTACATTTTCAACAATAACTTGGAGTAGTAGTTTTCGTACCTGGTGGCGCATGTCTCCAGGGCAAACACCAGGCCTGAGGGACCTGCGAAGCAGGGCCCGAGTTGTGCTTGCCCTGCAGGTTGGATGCGCACCAGGTGCGAACCCTATTTTTCCTACCGAGGGGCACACTCAACGTAGCCTAAGGTAGGAAAAATATTTTTACAAATTTTTCAAAAAACTATAGTATCTTATTGTAAATAACAATTAGAATAACATACCCGAATTTGAGATAGCCTGCCATCACGGTTTGAGAAATACTCTAATCATAAGTTTGAACGAAATGTTATTGGTATATATCTATATACGGCAGACGAGAAATAAAACATTGAACATTTTCAATTTTGAAGTATTCATTTTTTATTTTCTCGCCTGTTAGTAATTTTCTGCTGAACAATATGGAATAGCTCCGCATGATTCATCAAGAATAATGATAAAAAACACTAATTTTTAATGCAAACCAACTTTTGAGGCTGACTGTANGGACTTGGCATTGGGTAGATAACGACATTGCGAATGGAGCCATGATAGGATTAAGAGCAGACTGATTTTCATATCACTCTGATAGCTGGGATTGCTGGTTGCGAATAAGGGAAAAAAAGTCATAAATAATCAAACTTTTCTCTCATATCTCTCTCTCTTCCAAAAAAAAAAAAAAAAAAAAAATTATTTTTAAAAATGGATAATTGGTGAAAAAAAAAAAAAAAAAAAAAAAAAAAAAAACAACTGAATGTGATTTAATCAGGTAATAAGAAAACTTCGTACGTCAAGATTGTATAACATGCTTGTTAATTCTTAGTAAGCACTTATAAAACAATTGTTCTTTAAGCATAGCTAAATGAAATGAAAACAAAAAGTGAAAGGTAATAACAGTGTATTGCGATTCAACTGATTAAAATTTAAAATCACAAACATCACAGTAGAAGGAGGATGCAATTAATTATGTACTATTCACAAAATTTCTTATAGCTATTTTTTACATTGTTAATGCAACTTTGTAATAGCAAAATATTTAAATCATAAGCAGATTTTACTCGTTTGCAAGTGCTTCTAATTTAGGCTGTATACAAAGAAAAATTTGAATATGTGATTTACGGGTGGCGTAAGTATAATTTATTTGCGATTGAATTGTAATTTTAATTTTAAATCACAAACACCATATAAGATGAGGAATGCCATTGTAAAACGTAAGTAATTGTTTATTAATAATAAGATTTTTAACTGATATTTCTGAGGATGCGATTAAAATTTTAAATTAAAATTATTACGAAAATTTCCGAATAAATTGATTCAAAAAATAAAATTTCCTGGATTTTTCGAACATAAAACCAAATCGGCGGACAAAGTGGTCGTTATAAACGTGTTCACCTTGATTAAGTTTCTTGTATAATGAAAGAGTTAATACTTAAATAAATTGTCAGTGTTAAAAAAATAATACCCTCACATATGATTGGACAGTAATGTAAGAGCAGCTCAAACAGGATTAAAATCTAAATTAAATTACGGAAAAGATTAATATAAGTATGTACGAATAAAGTAAAGAAATAAATCCGTTGATATGGGTACAACTGTTGTCACACCTTATCAGAAATAACAACAAACACGGTTCTGCAACGTTGAATACTACGTTTGTAACTGTATAATTGTGTGAAACAACATATTGAAATTACAAAGGCCAGCCGGAGTCAGTGTTTTGCCCCATGCGCCGGTCGGCACCTAGTCGCAAAAGAGGGGTACAGATGGGAGCGCTAAGCTGCCCCGGCTGTTAAAATGTGACTTTCTTGATTTTTTTTAGCCTCCCTTTCAATGAAATTGATAAAGTACTCTGGCAGTGTGATACAGAAATACATGAAGATGATACAAATATTTTTTCACAAGAAAAAATTTGATTATTCGTCAGCTATTGCGAAAAAAACCAATTTCTTGTATCTCGGATTCAGAATAAGCTAAGCATTCTTTTTTTCTTAAAAATTCTTGATTTTATGACAAATACAATGACGTTTGTTAGGGAAAATATGAAAAATTGACTGAGATATTTGCAATTGTTTAAGTTGCAGAACACAATTTTTGCTGGCAAAACGTCAAAATTCACGAAAATCAATTTTTTTTTTCATTTGTTATCATTACTATCATTAAATACAATATTTTCATTAAAGCGAAATGTCGATAAACCGACCATGAAGTTTGTAATATCACTTTAAAATTTTACTTTAAAAAATTAATCAACAAAAAACTAACAATTATTTTGCAATTTTACAAATAGTTATTTGTTATGCAACCTAATACCTATATTTTCTCACGGTTATGTTCAAATTAACATGGTATTTCTTTTCATCAAGTCGATCTGCACTGTTTTGTAATATTATTCGATCATTTTTGGTATGTTTTTTTGATAGTTTGGCACAAGTGCTCAATTTTTTTTTATCCTAAATGTGGATTCGAACAAGTTGCAGTTTACCGTCATAAAAATCGAGATAAAAATAGTTGACATGGGCCTCTGTAATACGTGTAAAGAAGGCTTCGAGCCTACTTATATGCATTTATACGAGCTGAATAAGTTAATTTTTTGGAACCGATTTAATCAGATACCAAAATGTACAAAAAAAAAAAAAAAAAATTTATTTACAACTGTAATTCAACCGAATTGAGCACAATGATCGAAAAACACGTTTCTTCTTCATAGTTTTTTAAACGTACGCACAAATTATTAGTTTTTGCATATATTCAATGTTCCTTACCAACCCCAGTGCGGTATGTAAGTAATAATAATAAATAAATAATATGTTCATTAATGTTCATTATATGTTGCTATAGTAATATAATCTACTCTAGACTTAACAAGTAGTTGACAAATTTTTTCAATTTCACTCCTTTTCTGTAATAAATTTTCGATTTTGAAAAAAAAAGTCTATTTTTTCACTTTGCTGAAGCTGTAACGATAATTTTTCAGTCCATGAAGTATGTAGTAGAATAACATCGACGGAGGTAATAAGAATAAAAACAAAATTATAACAAAACCATAGGTAAAAAGCCAAAAGTACCATTTAGAACATTACGAAAAATTGACGAAGAATCAAAATACGGAAGTAAAAAATTGGTCTGTAATGTTGCACACTAAAATAATACATTACATTAGTGTATTGTTTGGAAAATAATTCCTTTTGAATCAAAACAACGGAGTAAAATGGTTCAGTGTGCTGGAAGCTAGGAAAAATTTCATTAAGTAAACAAATACAGTTCTTCCAAAACAATTTTTTTTTAATTGTCATATTATAAAGAGTTTATGAAACCAATTTTAAAGTAATAATTGTTGAAGATGTTTTTATTGATGAAGGTTTGAGAATGGATTAAAAAATATGTAACTAATTCGACTGTTTTATTGTTAGTTGATTCATCAGAAATTCTCATACTTTATCGTAAGCATTGTTTGAATACTTGATTAAGGTCATGTGCGATAAACACTATCGCGTCATAAGTCCCTCTGTGTGATAATAATAGTTAGTAATAAATTTAAGGAAAATTCAGTTTTTTACAAATCATACTAGTAAGGACACCTTATGGGAGAGAGTAGAACTTTGAAACAAGAACCTTATATCGGTAAAGTAGAGCGCGACTCTATCAACTCACATTTGAAAAGTCAAAATGTATTTTAAAACATTAAAATGTCAGTGTGAACATTTATTACAGGCTATTTCAAACAAAAATTTCAATTACAATTATATTGATGCATAATTCTAACTAAAAATATTCAATTGATTTACATTTACGTATTATTGATTTAATACCAAATGGAACTTTTTCATTATTTGTTCCATATGTAAAATTTTTGAAATAACGTGGTATTAAAATTTTTCTCTTGACTTAAGTTTTTAAAAAGTTTATAATAAAAACAGTTATAAAGAATTGCAATTCAAACGTGTTCAAACGTGACTGTTTAGAGAAAGTACATCCAAAAATTTATTATTTTTTCATATGGAGAGCTAATACAGTAATAATCTCTAAACATGAATACATAATAGAGTTACAAAATGACGGTAAAAACAATAACAAAAGTAATTTGCATTTTACAAACAATTTCTTTAATACAACTGTCGTAATATAAATCAGAAAAAAAGTCAGAGAAATATTATAAGAATGCAAACAGCTTTATGCCATAGTAATGAACTAAGTAAAATCCTACCTTGTAAGTTGTCCAGCATAAATTGCAACAGCTTGCTGATCCCCTGTGGTTCTCCATAAATCTGCATAACATCCTTACCTAAGGGATTCCCATGCAGTCCCAAAACTTGCAATTGGAATAACTTTCCTAATTCATAGGGAAGAACTCTAAGGTAGTTTTGGTTTAATAATAATTCCCTGAAAAAAGTATGAAAGTTAATAGTTGTTGATGACAGTAATTACAGAGTTATTTTTTAAAACCATTCGTTAGAGGGTGACTCAAACATTTAAAGGATAAAATCCTCAAAATACTTTTTTGTTAGAATGATAAGAGTAAATTTCTTTTTTTTTTAATACGTTTTATTATTTTTAAAGAAACTTTAGTAGGCAATACAATATAAAACTTTCTTATTAAATTTAGCACACAGTTAAACTGTCTTTTAATTCAAGTTTAACTGACACTGAATTATTAATAAAATCAATAAAAAACCGACCTTAGCTGAATCAGGTCTCCTAATTCTGCTGGAAGACTCCGTAGCTTATTACTACTGAGATCAAGGACTCGCAAATTGGCCATCTGGCCTACCTCAGCAGGTATCCTCTGAAGATTATTGTCATTGAGGTAAAGCGCTGTGAGATGGTTCAGCTGCCACAAATTGAGGCTCAAGTTCCTTACACCTCCTGTTATCTCCAGTTCCGGCCAATAAGATTTCTTCCCAGCGTTAACGTCATCCACAGACATGATTGTATGTGTACGACGTGGGTTGGAGCTTTCATACTTTTCTTTATTATTTCGGGACATACTAAATCCTGTTGTTTGACAAAACAAGAATAAAAATAAGTAAAAATCATCTTGCTCAGTTATTGGGTACAATGTTAAAGTTTCAATACATTACTGTTACACTGAAAATTTTGGAGATTTTGGTTTGTAAGAATCCTTTGCCATGCACTATGTATTTTGGTTCTTTAGTGAATTGTGTATTATTGAGGAAATATAATAGTTTAATGTTTCTTTGATTCACTTGTATGTTTTTATCATTACAAACGTTATATCAGTTTTAAAGATGGTATATTTTCAATAAAAACTATTCAGAACACGTTTTTTGATCATATGAAATTATAATAGCATTTTTGTAGGATGAAATGACTAGAATATATATTTTGGTAAAATAAAAGTTTATTCAAACAGCAAGTAAGTAATTATTGAGTTTTTACACTGATATGGTCTGCTGATGATAAGATGAAAATAATGCATTAACATAAAATACAACTTTATACGTACAGCAGTACATAAGAACATTGAAAATATAGATTAGTATAAGTTATCAAAAATGTACTAGTAGACAGTATTATTAACAATTTAGATATCCCAGTAAATATTTCAAAGACTAGATTCAATAAGTGCAAATAATATATAAATCAACACAGTCACACTCATAGTGGGTGTTAAAAGTTATAAACATTACTATAAACAAGAAGTGGTGGTACTGATTTCAATTCAGGTGACAGAAATTTTCTATTTAGTGTAGGTGTAGAGATGATAAATTTTGATCAATGCAAGATTTATAATTTGGATCATATTACTCAATACTAACTAAAATCACACAATATTACAATATTAGCACATTTCAAATGATAAGTAAGCATTGAAACTTGTTAACAGTTAAGTTTATTGTATGAATTAGTACCTAATACTTTAACAAGTTGTGTTATTTACATTTTGACTAACCTATTTCACCAGGAACAGTGGATTTTTTGGAACAGGTGTCAGACAGGATTTTTGAAATAGGACAGATTATCAGTTTCAGGTAATGCACTGTTCTGCAATGGACTTGGCATTGGGTAGATAACGACATTGCGAATGGAGCCATGATAGGATTAAGAGCAGACTGATTTTCATATCACTCTGATAGCTGGGATTGCTGGTTGCGAATAAGGGAAAAAAAGTCATAAATAATCAAACTTTTCTCTCATATCTCTCTCTCTTCCAAAAAAAAAAAAAAAAAAAATGTGTTCTAAATTGATTGTTGTTGTCAAGTATTTTCAGCACCACAAAAACTTAAACAACTTGTTGATTGAATTCATTCAATGAGTTGGCATTAATCCTTTGACAAATAGACTTTTGTAAATTGACCTCTAAGAAAATAACAAAAATCAAAATAGCCCCCCTTAAAAGCTCCAAAATTTCATCTGCTATAGTCCCCCCATACAACACCTCAAAAGTTCTCAAACATCAGTTTCCCAGCTGATTTCCGAGCTCCGAAAAAAAATACTACCCCAAAACTTTAATTGTAAACCCAACAAGTAGCAGAAAGACCAACAAACCGCCAATTTCCAAGCAGAAATCAGCCGTTCAGTCATCATTGCTCCGAATACACGACCGAGTAAACAAAGCTGTTCCAGTATGTGTGTGTGCGTTTAAGTGTCTCTCACCTTCATCTACTTCTCGGCTAGAGCGACGACGTCGAGGACGCTTTCCGAGGGTCAATCTCAGCAGTTGGGACGACAAATAGTTCAATCAAATGATAAGAAACCAAAACATACACGAATAACAACACGGAGCGAAGGGCTGGCGAAATAAAACGCGCACACACCACCGAAAAGCACGGCACAACAACGCGCACACACACTCTCCGTCGAGGACGACGACGTTAGCTTATACACGTACGAGGATTACAACGATTACAAATATTGGGTAAAAGAAATTATAAACGAGGATCCGCTGTGTCTCTTCACCGAAGGGGGGAGGATTTGACGCACATACACGATTTATTTTTTATATTATCAACACAAACACACACGCGCGCGCGCGCGCGAACCACTGGGTTTTATAATACTGCACGTAGCCTTTACACGTACACGTCTATTGCAAAAAAAAATGTATATTAAGTATCTCCTCTCTTCGAGTCCTGTAATTTATTTTTTTGCACTGCTCCTTTTATCTTCTTTTTTTGGAGGTTATAATAGATACTCGCGCGCGACCCGACAGTTACTGGCTCTTAAAATTCACTTTCAGCTTCGTCAGTGTTGTTCTTCTGAACTTCGTCGGTGTATCTTAATTTTGATCGGACGTGATGTGCGGATGCGCCAGACTCTTCTTCGAGAGGAGATCCGAAGCTACTTGTATCTTATTCATATATACGAACGAATAGACGAACGGTGCAGGAGTGCAGGACAACTATTAGAGTAAGAATATACATGTATACAAGTACTTGTGTGTAGGTGTGTGTATATATATATATATATATATATATATATACAAGTTGGTCTGCTTGCTTGGTCTATTTTGTAAATGTATATAACTCATACTCAAACATCAACACATCTAGGTATAGGCAAACTTCGAGTACTTCGACTTAGTCGAAGTCGACGCTTCGACCACCTTCGATGTTCGACGTTCGACAGTTCGACATTTACACAACGTACAGAACAGAATGCATACATTGCATATCATAGTATGTGCATTTGTAAACATTTTTATATCTATATAATTATACACTGTAGAAAATACATTGGTGTAGCAGTGCACTGTTTTATCCTGCGGTGCCGTGCGGAGTAGATTACCGCCACATATAATTTACCCGTAAGGAAGCCTCCAAGCTTCAAGGATCTACTTATAGCTAAATCTAGTGAATACGTTTTGAACTGCAATATCAATAATAATTTATCAATTGATGTGTTACGGCAGTAATACAGTTGCCTCGGGTAACATCGGTTTTCAATTTTTTTAACAGAGAATATCGTGTTTTTTTCTTATGAGAAACATTTTCTAATTTTTTCGGATGAAAGAAACATCATATCACAAGCGATATAAAAGTTTTTGTAACGGCAAAATAAAAGTGTTCAAAATCTTTTTCATATTTGCTTATTTGAAATAATAATAATAACACTCAGTTATGTAGCACAAAAACTCTTCTTCTTCTTCTTCTTGGGGGGGTTTGTGGCCATAGAGATATTTTATTTATAATATCTCTATGTTTGTGGCTCCAGTGAGGCTACTTTTGTGTTAGTAGCGCAGTCCGAATGGCCATTAACAAAACTTATTATCGTCTGCTTGCTCGGTGAGGTGCGGCATGGTGAAAGAATTTTGAAGTATTAGGTATGTTCGATTAGGGAGTCCAGAGCATCCCGAGCAACCCCGGGCCGCCGGGACGCACAACCGCACCTACAGCTTTGGCCGCAAGTGCAGATACGCGCCCCAGCGGTACCCGGGCCGCCCGGAGTGCACCGGGCATCTCAAATGAGTAAATACATTGGAGGAGGGGGGGGGGTAGAAGTTTAAACGTGAAGAATTATAGGGCAGTTAAGAGTAATACGATAGGATGGTGATGATTTCTAGTAGGTGAGAATGTTTGTAGAGAATTAGAGAAAAAATTCGCAATCACGTAAGAAGTTATGTAGGATTTTTATGAGTTTGACTGAGGGGGAGGAGAGAAAAGAGTTGATCGTGAATGGGGGGAAGAGTTTGAATTTGGAGAGGGATTTCAGAAGGGTGCATCGCTGCACGTTGAAATGTTCACATGACCAGAAGACATGGTTGAGGTCTTCTACGTCATTTCCGCATTGACATAAGGGGTTGGCGATTAGGTTTTTGCGATGAAGGCTGAATGCGAGGTTGTAATGATTAAAGCGCAGCACAAAAACTCTAATATTGACTTCGTATGGCGCGAAATAAACTCAGTTAAGGAGGTTCGGTAGTGTTAGCGGGGGGAAATCTCAGAGAGGCAAGGGGAGGGAGAGCGTCTAGCAACGTTGTGAATTTTTTCGGCTGCTGGCACGTCGTCTACTGTTGTTGTCGTCTACTGCTGTTGTCGTCGTCTACTGATGACAGTGTAATTATTTATTCGGTTGAATTTTTTATAATTAAATTTTCAATTACAAAAGGAGTTTTTACTATTCATTACATTTCAAAGCGCGCGCCAAAAGCAGCGTTGCCAAGTCGTCTGCTGCGAGCACATTTTTTGCTGTTTTTTAATAGAAATTTGTGGTAGGGCTCTCTCAAACTTTGACAAAATATTATTTTGACAATATTCTTTCATTTAAAAAAAAAAAAAGCAAGTTCATTTAGTCGTTTTTTTTTTATGTGAAATTTAAGTGATTTCTCCATAAGCCTACATGTTAAAATATTGTTTTTTCAGGTCAATATATCTCAAAACGGTGGGGGTTAAACCCTTCAAAAATTTAGCTGTAATTTGATACTATTATCCCAAACAACATATCGAAATTTCGAAAAATTTTCGTCATAAAAAATTATCACTACCGAACCTCCTTATTAATTCTTCTAAATGAAGCTTATCAATGATGTCAGAATAAACTTTTTAAGTCTTCAGTAACTTTTTAATCGATATGAAACAGAAAAACTCGTTTCATTTTGGAACATGAAGATCCTGGTATCATGATTAAGGAGGCTCCCTCGTGCAGAAATGCCAACCCACGTCGTAGGTCACAAATTTGCTCACGTAGGTCACAAACTCAGGTATAGCTGGCATCACTGGTGAAGGGAACATAGGCTTACCTGTGGAAATAAAATGACTCGATCCATTTTCAAAAGAATATCTCGAAATTTTTCAGGGTAACACTTGCGTTTTTAAGTTGTTTTCATCGCGTGTCCGAGCTCCACCATAAGAATACGTGTTCAAAAGCGCTACATTGAATTAAGAATATCTCGAAATTTCGCAGGGTAAGCGTTATAAATAATTATATCATTGGATTCAGTAGATTTATAACCATTAAATTCATCTGGTCTTGGTCGGAAACTGTCACGAGGAAGCCTCCTTAATAAGCAAATAAAGCACACAAAATCTAGAATGAGTCCACGAATCCAATCTAATTTCAAAAACTCTTCAACGTAGTCGTAAAAACATGTTTCCATCACTTATCAGTTTACTTAGTTTAAATAATTTCGTGGAATCGTCGAATCGGTCTTTTAAAGACGCCATTATTTAGTCAAACTTTGAAATAAGATTTTCTGAAATACACTTCAGGTATTTTGAATTTTGCTTCATGACCTTGACTTTGATCGATATATGTTTAGAAATTTTGTGCTGACGTGAAATAACAGGTTTATCAAGTTCAAAGTCACTATTACTTTTTTGTTCTAAGTTCCTTAAAATTTAAAATCAGGAGATGTACCTAAAACATAAGTAACAGCTTATGTCTTGTATATGATTTGATATCACATAATTCACACTCTTATAGGTGTGTTAAAAATTTCTGAGTCAAAAAAAAAAAAAACCGTCGAATTTGCTCCGTGCAACACTTTGAAACAGCACCACCAACGGGGATAATTGTTCATACTTATTCGTTAAAGCAGATGTACTTCTTATAGAAAAAATTTTTTTTCAGCATAAAACAGTGAAAAAATTACTGTTGGCTCGAAACTTGTTAACAAAACTAAAAATACTTAACTTAGTTATAAGAGATCCGTTAATGCCTCAAAAAAAATGTATGAAGCGTCATGGCCCATAAGAGGCTATGTTATTCTTATGAATAAGTACATTATGTGAAACAATAAGCTTAGATTCTTTTTTTTAATGTATGAATTTGTATAAAAAAATTTAAAATTTCGATTAACACGTCATTGGAAGCTATTGAGAAATACAGAGTAAAAGCGAAGTGCTTTCTGGCGTATAATCACATAAATGAAGCAATAATTTGTATTGATATAGTAGATCGTACATACTCCGTATCATGTGGTAATACGCTTTTCTATTATTAATAAATGTTGTATTAATTATTCAACAACGTGGCCAGTAAGTGACCTGGGTTACATAGAGATTGACCACAGTGTTATTAAGTAATGCTTAATTAATTTATGCATATAAACATACATACTTCTATTACCAACTTGAAGTTAAAGGTAAAAAAATTTACTCAAAGAAACCCTTTTTTTCCTCTTGATTTAAAAAAGCTCTTCCATGTCTTCTACTCTGAAAAGACTATTTCTTGCGCTGAGCCACCGATATTATTCAGCGATTCAAGAAATTGTAAGACTTAAAAAAAAATTGAACCACATCCTAAATTATGAATAAAAAGCGGGCCTCACTTTAAATAAACAAATTTGTAGTGCAAAATCTTCAAAAATTCACTCAGTTTTCTGACTCTCTAAAAAGCTATCGTTAAATGTTTCAGTATTTTCTCTGCAGGTAGAAATTTATTCAACAATATTAAATTATGTTGAGTAGCAAATTAAAAGTTTTAGTCATTTATTGCAATCTAAAGTTTTTTGTAATGAAACAATCGTATAAGATATTTAGGAACAAACCAAACTACATTTATTTTTTTCGCAATAGTGTGCGGAAAATGGGTGTCTTCCGCACTGGTATTAGTGTGGAAAATCGATTTTCCCACATAGTGTGCGACAAAGGTGTGGGGCAAAAGTTTTTCCACACAGTGTGCGGAAAAGGTGTGTGGCAAAGGTTTTTGTCTCAGAGTGTGTGGAAAAAGTGTGAGGCAAAGGTTTTTGCCGCACAGTCTGCGGAAAGGTGTACGGAAATGGTTTTGCCACACACCGGAAAAAATTTTGCTACACACTGGTAATCAAAATTCATACCTATTTTGACCCTTTTTTCCTCACACATTACGAAAAAACTTGTACGCAACTCGTGCGGGACGATTTCCCGCACTCGTGTGATAGACTCGCACTCGTGGCCGGTGACGGTAACTCGTACCTTGCGATCAACTGGTACTCGTTCCCGTCAACTCCGGCCACTCGTGCGAGTCAATCACGACTCGTGCGGGAAATCGTCTTTTCCGCACTTGTTACGTAAATAACTATTTAGCTACAGTAAGTATTAAAATGTACATATATAAACTACAAGTTCAGATGTGTAAAACCTGTCAATGAAATCATAATATTTATCACATTAAAGTAAAATTATCCTATAAAAAAAACTCTTATGGAGTGTGCGAAAATAGAAAATGTGGTTTTTTCGTACTGTATGAAATAAGACCTTGTTAAGAATTTAATTAAAATTACAAATTAGGGAATTGTTCTATCAATCTTATTGAAATACTAATCTTGAATGCATCAATCGAAAGAAAAAAAATTGTTTTATTGTTCAAAATGAAACTGTATAATATATGGAGAGATTAAAAAAAATGTAATTGTTTGAATTTTCCCTAAGTAAAACTAAAATATGTATAAGAATATTTTTTTCACCTGAATAATACAACAAACTGTTTAAAAAAATCAAGAAATCGTCAAGAGGTATGACAACCTTAAAAAGCTATGACGATTGTTTTTCCCAAGCCATCGTAACAATATGAAAAAGTAATCCTGCTGAGTCCTGAATCATTGACATCGGTCAAAAATTCTGAGATCACACACATGCAAGCATACGAATACGCACAAAAGATTTTTTATGATCTACCAAGTATTTAGTTAGTTATCAATGTTACTATCATTCAAATTATTACCTTTAAAATTATGAATTAGCCTTGCCGGCTATAACTATTAACGTAATAAATTATTTAATAGTCAGTTGTTGCGTAGGATTCTATGTACGTGACACAGTATTAAAAATAAAATTTTTTTAACGTGCCCGAAAAAAAAAGTGTTGAGACAATATTCATAAATTAAAATGAAAGTTGCAATAAGAAATTGAAATAGAATACTGAATTATATTAAAAAAAAAAAAAAA
>NW_019379850.1:173671-194641 GCF_000648655.2 Copidosoma floridanum | reverse complement strand
AGTGGATTTTACTGAACTAAAGTGAAAAGCTGGCGTATTTTTGCAAAACTTTGAGCTCAATTATTGCTATTGTTATTCAATTTTTTAAAATAAAAACTATACTGTTATTTTTTTTAGAAGTAATATTTGTGCTATACCAGTATATTCAATCGAGAAAAAAATTTTTTTTTTTTCAATTTAGTTTTAAAAGTTGTGATAAAATCTTCACATTATTATTTAAAAACCAAACTATGTATTCTAGTAAAAAAACATTTTGTGATAGTTAACATTATCTTATGCATGAATTAGTGTTGGTTAAAAAAAAAAACTTTTACATTGTTTCTCTTTACATTTGAGAAGTCTCACAATACTCAAAAAAGTTTAGAAAGTCTTTCAATGTAGCAAATTATTTTCGATGATTAAAATATAAAAGTAGTGATTAATAAAAATTAAAAATCAATTGTCTTAGACATTTGAAATAGCTTTTGAATTTACTTTTTTTTTAATTTGACATTGATTTACTTTACAATGATATTTTTATTTTTTTAACTTTTAAAGGCATACTAAAAATATTAAAGATATTAATGTTATTACTCGATGGGTTAGTATTATGTCAAATTATTATACATTGACCTCCTTCCATCTAAATTGCGCTATGTAGATTTTTTATAGAAACGTCGCGCTTATTTTTAGAGTAAAAATCGCTGGAGTGCGAAAAACTTTGTCAATTCAAAATTACAAAGCAGTGAAAAAAGTTATCCGCTTCGGCCAGGAGTCAAACCTGGGCCTCCTTCTTGCCGGAAAGGTGTGTTAACCAACTTCGCCACCAAAGCCTCGGCAGACACCCTTCTCCACTGCTCTGCTTATGCGTGTCTTTAGGTCAAACGCCAATATTATAGACATTAATGTTATTACTCGATGAATACGTATTATGTCAAATTATTATACACTAGCAGCCCCCCATCTTGGCTTCGCCTGAGCCTTACTAAATAAAACACCGTAGCGTGTTGACATGTAATGTGAAACTTTTTCAGTTAGAAATTTTACACATATTCCTGACACATCTCAGAACAAAAATCTTTTTAATAAAAACACATTTTTTCGAAATCAACAAAGTTTATTTGGTCAAATAATAAGGTGTAAAAATTCAAAAAATATAATTATGCTGAAAAGTACCGTGCGTTCTTTATACGATAAAATAATCGGTGGCCATAAGGAGCCGTTGATTTGCAGGTTCACCCGTGTAATTTACGAAAAAGGACTATTTTTTAAAGCTGTTAAGATTTTAAACTCCCAAAAAATTCATATTAAANTAGATCATATGTAATTAAGAAGATAAAATTCTGTTTTATTGATGTCTTAGAAGATTTAGAAAAAACAGTTTTATTCAAAATATTAATTTATTATCTCATTTTTCGTGGAAAAATAATTTTATTTATGGCATGGACTGTCAAAAAATAAATGATACTTTAAAAAATAATGACCAGTCACAGAACATTTTGTTTACTATTAGATTTAAACAACATAGAATGGTTGTGTTTAGAATTTGTATCTGAAAGAAAAAGACGAAGAGAAATAGATTTAATCATATGGAACGAGGCTTTTATGATCCCCAAAAAGCCTTGATAATAGTTAAAAGAATATTACGTGATGTATGTAATATTAATATCGACTTTTGTGATAAATTATTTGTTGCAGAAGGCAATTTTATATAGATTCTTTCAGTAAGAAAAAAAAAAAAAAAAAAAAGTAGTAATAAAAGCATGATTGTACAAAAAAGTTTTAAATTGTTGTATCTTGAAACATTATTTCNGGTATTGTGTTAAAAAAATTGATAAATTTTGTATTTACTATTTACTAATATTTACTCATTTAAATAAAACCACTTCCTTCGAATATAGTTTCTATATTATTATACTTCATGTCCATTCAAAAAGTGCCCACATTGCTTTGATAAACTTGATTTTTTATGTACAATTTCTCATGTCACGAGCGCACCTCAAAATGCTCACCCAAAAAAGTGCCCAACGTGCCATAAGTTCAAGTTTTCACTTTTGCCTGCACTCCCGGAGTGCGACTTGTCAGTAACAAGCACGCTAACCATTGAGCTAACGCCACTTTCTTTTTACTCCTGTTAGTTCACTAATCATATTAATGGACATGTATAAGCAAATGATATGGTTTTCATGTAATCAAGTAAACAACAACAAATGAGTGAACAGATTATGTGAACCATGGACCTCACTCGTAGTCCTATTTACGACGATAAGATAGAATTTTTTTTTCTCTTTATTTGAATGTATGAAAAAAAATTTTGAATAAGATTACCTTCCTGTCGCCATCATCGACTTTACTTAGTGTTTTTCAGATTTTAATTCCAAGATTTCTATATTGTTTGAGTCTAATGGTAAACTAAATGTCTTATGACCAGTTATTTTTTTTAGAAGTAATATTTGTGCTATACCAGTATATTCAATCGAGAAAAAAATTTTTTTTTTTTCAATTTAGTTCGATTGTTTTTTTCATACGTATGGGTGCAGAAAGAGGCTAGTTAGCGCGTGGGGTGGATCTGAGAAGGAGATTATTGGGATTTGATCGAAAAATGATTGGATTTTGGGCGTTTGTGGTGCAAAGAAAATTGATCAATCAACAGCCTGTGCTCGGTATAATGAATCCAATGCCAGATTTCGGACTAATTGACCGGGCAATGAAAGCGGCGACGCTACCGGTAATAGATTCCGTTTCAGAAATGCTGCGATGTCGTACTCTCCAGTTGTTCGATTGGAATTTGCGTTACACAAATATCACGTTTCGGTTATTCGTATGTTCGATATTCGACGCGATCCGATATAATGTATCATTTGTTTGTCGTGTCATTTGGACGCGCGAGAAAAAAAAAGAGAGAGAGAAGGAAATTTGCTCGATAAAACGAATTTTTGAATTTATTCGTTATCGGTAACGTGGGTGGGGATGAAAAATTCGTTTTGTTCGTGCGTTAAACGCCGAAGCTAAATAACCGGTCTCGATAAAATCACGGGAAAAGTGTCACTCGGGACAAATAAATAAAATTCCAATACATACGCTTTCAAAGTTAATTGTAAATGAAACTCTTCTTTTTTTTCTTCCTCTTTTCCAAATAAATAAAATTGGACGTATCGATTTGATATCCGCGTGCATGCGCGCGCTCGAAACTCGATGTTTTAATTTAAAAACGGAACAGAGAGAAATGTATGTTTTTTAAACGCAATATTAGCATTGAAAAGAGGAAAAAACAAATCAATCAACTCCACCCACTCCGATGGACATCCGCGGTTTTGCCCCAATGGATACGTAGGTAATTATACTTGCACGTCACGTCAAAAGAATCCGATTCAAAAGGAAAAAAAAAAAAAAAAAAAAAAACAAGGTCGCGCGGTATATGCAAAAGCGCGAGTGCTCGGAAGAGAGGCGCGGGGCTCCAAAATGCGCGCATTTGAATAAACGTACAGGCCGTCCGGGCCTCCTCGTGCTCCCGTGGCTCGATGCGCCGAGATAAATTGGACGCGCTCCCGAATCCAAGGATGGGGAGGGGGTGCGATCCGGAGGTTGATTAAATCGGATGTTAATTAATGTAGATTTTTGAACGAGAGGAGGCTTACCTGCGAAGAAGACACGGGGCTGGCTCGGGGCGGGGGCTCCAGTCTGTTGGCCGGCCGATGGAGGGGCGGTGGCGGGCGGGGCGACGGGCGCCGCGAGCAGATCGTAATCGCTGCCGGAACTGCCGACCGACACGAAGCTGTAGGAGCCCCGTGACCAAGGATCGGCCCGCCACCTCGTCACTACGCTCTCCCTTGGCTGGGGCACCACCTGGTTCCCGAAAATGCCCTGCAACACCACCACCACCACCCATTTTTCCTTTACATGACTCTCGTCTTGCACTCTCTTTATCTCGCGGTGCACCTTTTTTCTTCATGGCTGGATTATATACCTACGCGACGGGATCTGACAGCCACCTCTTTGAAAACTTTGCTACGAGGGTACAAGGTACGCAAATTAATTGGGATCGTTACGGGGGAGCCATCGACATTGAACCTTCAATTATCTTTCTTTTTTTTATTCACCACTGCGGCGAAGTTTGTACAAGCAACACGAAGCTCTACCTGATCGTTGATAAAATTGTTTCAAGTATACCATGCACTTTCCATTGGGCTCATTACAACGAAAAAACATTTTAAAAAATGTATAAAAATAAAAAATTTAAGGATATATAAAGTCGATAAAGGCCGTTAGGGTATCTTGGCTACAAAAAATATAAGTCCAAATAAGGAAAGCGACATTTGTATACACTTACAACTTTAATTATATGTATATTACCAGCAAACTATATTCACTAACATTTGTACACGTGTGTGTTAGTTTATTTTTAAAGTTTACTTCTCATCGTAGTTGGTTAATAAAATGTGTATGAGTAGGTGTCGGAGTCCCTGAAAGTTAATAGAGTGTCAATAAGATTCCACAAAAATGGTGTTGTGAGATGTTGAGATGGGCAATGAGGGTCAAGTAAAATCTATCGTGGGTTGGTGGGGATATCTGGGGAGCACTGAAGAGCTGTAGGGGTTATGGGAGCAGTAGAGAGTCCGAAAAAATGTAAGCTAAGTCAAAATAAAGAAGAAAACGACAGAATTTTACTTTTCCTGTGGGGGCATTGGCGGTCAACATTGTAATAGTCCTAATCGGCGAGACTCATTTCTTTTCGATTACATATCATAAGTTCTCTTCTTTTCAAAGCATCTTAAATTGTTGTGTAAACTTCCTTTTGTTATTTAATTATAAATGAATAATAAAATTGTGTTCTTGCAAGTGCTGTGTTAGTGTTTGCATTAAATTATTTTAACTGGCTTCTCCTAGCTTCTTTTTCTTTCTTCTAAAGAAAACTGGCTTGTAGCATCACTTATTCTCCTGCTAAAATTTAATGAAAAATACAGTCCACTATAATGTTTGGGCACAATTCCGAACTTTGTACTTTGAACTTGACTCGTTTTGTATGTTTGTCAAAATAGATGCACTCTATAAAGAACTGTCTTGGCTAACCAAAAAGATGAAAAATGCCTTCAGTAATTTCAAAAAACTAGGCGAGGCAAAAATGACTAAGGAATAGGTGATCTCGAGTCTCAAACAATTATGGGAGACCTATAAGTTCTTTAAAGACAACCACAATGAGATACTCTTGTTAATGCTCCCCACTATACATGGTTATTTTCAGGAGAAGTCTTACAGTGTTGAAGAAGATGATTTTTACTTCACCCAGGGTGACGTTGAGGATTTCCTGATGAATTTAATTACTCAAATTCTAATCCTCAGCCTTTACCTTAGCCAAGTTCAGGTTTCATACGGAGTTTCTTATAATAACCTTCGATTAATTGACCGTATTTTTCTGGTGATTTTATTACATGGGAAAAATTTCAAGACGTATATGGGGCAATAGCTCATAGAAAATCAGACATCCCATGTTTTAATAAATACAAATTTCTAAAGGTACATTTAAAGAGGGAAGCTTCTAATCTCAATAAAAATATTATCTAATGTGAGAATCAATATGATCATGCTTGGGAAACGATAACTAAATGTTATGAAAAAAAGTCATCTGACTAACACTTACACTTTCTCTATCCTTGGTTGTCAGGAATTTCAGGCTTTCAAATTAAACGAATTTTTATAAATATGCTTGGTCCTCTAGACTAAGTTGTGGTCTTGGAAAAAATGTAGGTGACTTTTAACTGTTGATTGCCATGGTCATCAGTAAGTTTGACTTTTAAACAAGCAAGGAATAGGGCTTCCGCAAGACGAGACGATACGGGACTTTAAAGAATCTTGTCTTGGTCTTGGAAAATATCAAAATTTGAAATATTGTCTTGGTCTTGTCTTGGTTTTACATAAGTGGTCTTGGTCTCGTCTTGTTTAGTCTTGTTTTTTTGTCGATAAATGTTATTTTTTATTATTATAATTGAAAAATAGTATTAAATATAAATGGTAATATTTTTAGTAAAAATTAAGGTTATTGAATAGAGTACGTAATTTACTTAAGTAATTTATTGACAGTTAAAGATGGATCACTTTTTTCAGAACGATAGTGAACAATTATATAAAATCTTTAAACAAAAANTTTATTTTTTTTTTTTTTTTTTTTACAACTGCCGCCGCTGATGCTGCGCGAATTTAATGTGTTTATTTAACGACTTTTTTAAAGCCCGATAAAGTCCACCTGCTCGGATCCTCGCGCCCGTAATAGATCGACGCGAATAATTGAACGGCCCTCGTTTCTCCGTTTTCCTTGATTACGACGCGGGGACGTAAGGACCAGTTGACATTTTTTTTTTGTTTTTTCTTGTTTTTTAACGAATTTCCGTATACACTTGACTCGCGTCGTTTTTCAATCATTTTTTTTTTTTTTTCTTTTTTTTAGTTTAACGTATTCAGAAATCTTGAGTATCCACGTGTACGTTCATTTGTACGTACGCGCCGTACCTAATTTTTCATTTCAATCCCAAAACCAACATTCCGAAGCCGATGTCGTAGCATTAAAAAAAAATGAGAGGAGGATCCGTAAATAAACATTAGTCCCGTTACTGAAGCCCCTCGCCAACGTCATCCACGATCCTGTACTTGTCATCCCTCGAGGAAAGCCAGCCCAAGCTCTTCATCACTGATTACATCGGCGCATCATAATTAAGCAAATATTTGTGATAAATAATGAAAAAAAACGCGGGCTTTCCTTTTTTCGCGCTCGTAAATCGGGTCCCGCGACTTTTTACACGTACACGCGTTGGGGCACTCAAGTAAATCTTTTTACCAACAAACGCACGCAAGAGAGACTCGCTAACCCACTTGGAAATCTCACGACGCGTCTTCTCCCGTGTAAGATTCCGTCCGTTACGATGAAAAACGCCCCGGCAGTTAATTTTGTCATGCGTGTAACCCCCCGGCGAGGATGAGCAGCAAATTTCGTCGGCATCCCAGAGACGATAAGCCCACGCGCTCTCCAAATAAATACCGGCAAAATACACACGATTTTTTTCATACACTTGTACGACATCGGTACGCTATATTATAGTGTACGATTTTTCGGAGATAAGCTACGTTAGCCGTGGAAAAATAAATACGCGCACGCCGTTCCGAGCTGCCAATCGAGGGATTTAAACTCATTCGGAACAGCTCATCCGGATAAAAGTTTAGTCTCAACTCTGCCGCTTTGACCGTTAATTTAAACGCCAACTGTTTCTTTTCTTTTTTTTTTTTGCAGCAAGTACCAAAAAGTTTCGGTTAAATTCTCGCTAGAGTAGATGATCGTAAAAGTTTAATTGATCGGATTGCCCTACATTTGCACGATTCAACCGTAATGACTGCTATGTTCTTTGAATTTGAAACAAAATTGTCCAGCAAGCAAAAGAGAGCTGTCCCCGTAAGGTTGTGCCAAAACCGCAGCCGGGAATCCCTCGCAACCTCGGCACTTCGCGGAAAGAATTAAATCTGATAAGCCGGAGTGGTCATTAATAAAAAAAAAAAAAAAAGAAAAAGAAAAATTGTACGCACGAAAAAGACTTTGGTACACGCGGACGAGTGAAAAAGGAGGAGGCCCTTACGGGGTGATATATATTATGCGCGAGCGTACAAGTGGACGAGAGCCCACGGACGGACGGACGCGCGTAATCGGGTCTTACCTTGAGGACGGCGATGCAGCGGCCAACGATAACATCGTCGCTGACGTTTTCCATGACGCAGGCAGCCTCACCGGCGACGAGGGCGAGCAGCACCGGGGCTTTGTACAGATTCCAGAAGAGGAAGAGCTCACCGCGGGAGGCCGTTGTGCTGCCGACGTGACCGAAGAGGTTTGCCGTTGGATCCCAGAAAATCTTCTCGAAGCAGAGCACCACCTGTTACGGACACACAAGAGACACGCTCGCTTCAGATGAATGTGGGTAAGGAGGATGCGCTGGCTCGTTCTCCGTAATAATTATCTCGCGCTGCACAGCCCTTTTGAGGGATGGCCTCGCGCGCGTGAAACTTTTTTTCTTTTTTTCTTTTTTAGTGCCTAACTTTCCTGGCCGAGCTCGTCAGACTGGTTTTTCAACGTTGAAGCGTATTACGTCGACAAACAAATCTCTAGGCGCGACTTTTTTTTTTCCAAATACCACGCTACTTCGAGTTTTCGACAATCCAGTTTAGAAAAAACAAAAACTTGTGACTTAAAAAATAAGCTCAAAGTTCCTCGCTAAAATGTTCCAACTTGATGGACTCATCGAGCTTATTACCACCCAAGAAAACGTGGTACAAAGAAAAATTAACCTACCGCCTAATTAGTTTCAGCGCAAAGCGCGTCCACGACACATAACACATCGGAAAGGAGTGTGTCCCCATATTTATGCATATTATAATATATACTCCTTTATGCCAGAGGCACGCGCGACAAAATTACATTACATGAAGCATCTTCGGGAGCATCCAACCCTTCCCCCGGATGAATTATTCGTCGTTTCCTTGGTTTTTCGCGATCACGATGGGCTTTCTCTCTCGGGCTAATTACCCGGGAGATTCATTACGCGCCTCGCACAAGCGACAAGAGCTATACTTTGAGCGCGCGCTACACTACACTAATACTCCTAGGCTCTCCGTGCTGTTCAAGGGGCTGTGGAGGGTAGGGGGGGGAGGGGGCTCGAGTCATTACTAAATTACTAATTTAATTAAAGGCAGGCCTGCACGCCCGTTGGCTCTTGCGCGCATTTTTAATTACACGCCGAGTGGCGTCGGCAGCGGTGGCGCAAGAATTTCATTTCATCAATTTTATCACTGGCAGTGCTCTTTGTGCTGCACCTCCGTTATTTCGACCCGTCCCGAGCCTCCCTTCCACCGACCCCGAGTTGCTTACTTGTTTGCATTAGTGTAATTACCAAGAGCTGGCCATTTTTTTTTTTTCTCTTTTACCCCCTGCTCTTTTCTTTTCATCCCTATGTAGGAGCTTCTTGCCTTGTTTCACAAAGTTTTCTCGATGAGAAATTAATTGCTCGGGAAATTTCCCGCGACTCCTTTCGGGGGCCGGAGCAAGGGGACCGAGGGGGCTACGGGTGGGTTTCTTCTAAAAGGGACTTCTAATATCCATGGAAATATAGGAAGTCTCGAGGTATACCATAGCCCTAATTAAATAAATTTAATTAAGACAAATTTTGGGAGGGCAATCAAAAAAAAAGTATTGACTCTTTTGTATTTAGTTTGCTCCCATTTCAAAACGTAAAACTTACACAGAAGAAGTTGGAAAACAAGCCCGAGTCTGATTAAGTTGGGGTCTCGTGCGCTCCTGCAACAACATCTCCGGGATGAAAATAATACACGCAATCAGAGTATTGTTGGGTGTGCGACAATACGCGCCTTAATTACAAGTCCGTCATTCGGCGTCATGAAATTAAATCGCGCGAAAGAGAAAGGCCTGTAAATAAAAATACCTCACAAAAGGGAAAACGCAATTTGCCAAGCCGGGTGTACATATACATACAGCCAGGGCAAAGAGCGCGGGCAATTGAAAATTTCTCGGTATTCATCGTGTCTGCATAAAGAAAAATCCATTAACATGCTAATCCAAGTGTAGCGATGCAGCACCGGCCGTTCTTTCAAATAAATTTCCTCCCAAGAGAGAGAGAGAGAGAGGGAGGGGGGAGGGGGTGGCATAAAAATTTCTTTCAGCGAATTTCCACTGTAAAAAGATTGGCTGACGTTGACTGCAGCCTCGGACGGCGAGTATAAACAATTCCTTTTCAAACGCTGTACCGCTTGTACGACTCGAGTTTTCCTTCCTCCCCCCTCCCCTCCCCTTCTCTCTCGGCAAAAGCGGGACACGTCGCGCAACTGAATACGAAATATTTTTCCAACATTCCGCCGTAAGTATCGGAGTGCTTTTGCCCCTCGGCTTATTTAATCTTGAATTTCTCATCAGCTCCCTTTCACGGAGCACATAATTTTTGTTACGAGCCACCCCTCACACCACGAGCATGATGGTATGTATCGAAAAATGCAGTCTCACCTTGTTGAGGTTGCCAAAGCCGAGCCGGTGTATGGCCTGGGACTTCCAGTCGGGCAGGGGGGGGTTGAAGGTGACGGCCGAGGGTGGCGTCGAGGCTTTGAGCACACCGAGGGGCAGCGTCACGAGGACCGCCGCGCACTTGTAGACGGTGGTGTTGGTGCCTTGGCCCGCGCGGGCCGGGCCTGCGTACACCTCGACGCCGCTCGTGCTGTACCGCACGGTCCGCACGGCTGTGTTCAGCTTTATGTCCAAACCGTCCGACAGAGCCACGGGGACGCACGAGTAGCCGTTCCTCACTGAAACCAGAGATATCACATTCGATTGTCATACTTGATATATATTATTATCTTGCCATGCGTATACATAACGGCTGCTACCTGCGATGGGCCTCATTGTATTTAATTAAACAGTGGTGTGGTATATGTTGCGTGTGCTGGTGCGCAGAGTAAAGAGTACAAAAAATAAATAAAATAATAATAATAATAATAATAAACAACAGCGATGATACGATAACGCGAGAACGAAAAATCAACGGTGTATATGCAAATGTACGCCCGATGGGCCGCTGATTCGCGTACCTGATGTGCGTATCCACTGTAATGGCGTAAAAATGCACCCTTACATCGTTCTCGCAACTCGATAGCCGCTGTTGCGCTACCGCCATTACCTATACGCCGAGAGTTACATCACGATAAACATAAGAGGGTAGATGTTTATGTATATACCTATACCGAAGGATCGAATCGCAAAAATTTTTCCGTCGCAGATGCACGAGGGAAGGAAGTCGCGAGCGAGCCCCGGTTTGTTGTAGGTATATACATCCACACACAGCCACTTGGGCGCTACTGATGCCTGTGTGTGTACTCATACCACGGGATGTATATATACTATAACGTGCGAGCCCGCGTAGGGTGGCTGCTGCTTCCGATGGCCGGGAATTTGTTTCCCCTTAATTTATGAGCCCTTATCGCACGCGGAAATCTCGCGCCGCGCGCGGGACAGCAGCCCCACAGAGAGAGAAAGAGAGAGGAGTATTATGGACACACACACGGGGAGCAGCAGGAGAAAGAGCTCGCGTGTCGCGAATTTATAACGCTCGTTAGGCCGAACGCACTATCGAGATGCGGTGAGGTAGTAGAGGTGCTCGTGGTGCCCCATAGGTATGGGATGTTGTATTGTATTTATATACGTATATATGTACGGTGGGCCGTTTTTGCTCGCGAGCGGGACACAATATGCTCTCGCTTTTGACTTCCGGGACTCCGCCGCTGCTTTTCTTCCCCATCTCGCTTTGTTTCGCGCGGTCGGCTTTTTGTTCCTCCTCCTCCTCTTCTCCGGTGAATGGAGAGAAAAAGAGGTCTAGGGGGTTGGGTGATTTTTTCCCCGCCCCCCTCTTCGAGTGGAATGAGAGATAGAGAAGGCGTGACGGGGCGCCAAGAGTTGCGTGCGGGAGTGCGTTCGGATGCCGGTGACCGCATCAGCTAACCCCGTATTATATACGGGACTCGAGTCCCGCTCGTTTCAGCCGATCACGTGTCGGGAGATCGTTCAAAATTTTCCGAGTGTTATATTGGGTGTTGTTGATTGAACAACTCTATACACGTTAGCTGATGTAAGATTATGTGTACGCAATTGTACGCAATTTTACTGACAAAGTCTTAGCGAGTACAACTGTGCGGTAAACATGACAAAACGCCCACTTTGGGACGTGCCTATGAGTTGAAAGCTTTTTTAAAATTTTTTATACGAAAAACCCTCATGATTAGATAAAATTACTAATAAACGAATGTATTAAAGGAGAAATGCACGTCTTTTACTCACCCACAAAAGCGTGTTTGAATAAAAAGTAACGGTAGCAATAGCTTTTTCGCGAAAACGCGTTAATAAATCAGTATACCTCGTTAAATCCAGAGTTAATCGAGGGAAGAAAAACATTTTCAGTACACCATATCGTACACCCGAAACAATGGAAAACGTTTGATTGTCGTGAGCACTTTGGCGCGTGGAATATTAATCAAGAGAGAGGGGGAGGGGGTAGGAACCAACCGTATTATGAACTCGTAATTTCAGAGCTATAATATTTATACGTGGCCCGTTGAAATAGAAAACGTGCGCGGCACGAGGTATCGAAAACGTAAAACGGCGCGTTTATGATGACCCACTGTTTTACGCCGGTCGTAATTATCCTTCGCGGCGGAGGAGAGCGATAAACATGAAGCAAAACGGCGGAGCAAAAGATCAAGTATACATTTATGGAGGTCGAATCAACGGCGGAAGCGGCGGCAACAGTTTATATAAATATATTATACGCTCGCTAAATGAAAATGACGCAGCAGTATAGAATGAGATGGGATACGGTATTTATCTGTGTAGCCGTTAAAAAGTGATGGAATAAGCGTCAAGTTTATCGACTGCGCACCCGAGGGTGAGAAAAATTTTTGAGGTGCGTCCCGATAAAAACAGGAAAGAAAGGAGGTAAAGACGAAGGTGACTGCATATTTGGGCTAACTTGGTATATATATACATGTCATAGGCTTGATGTGGAAATTGCAAAAGGTATAAGTACTAGTAAAAAACATAGTGGCCCTGATAGTAATGAGCGACGATGGTGTTGGAGAAAACAGCAGGAGGGGCAAAGTGACGAGAAAAAAAGAAGTCAAGTCGGGCGAGGGGTAGATTTACAAGGTACTTGGTGTTTTCAGCACCTATGACGCGCATATGCGCGTAACGAACTTGTAAGTACATCCGCGTATGAATGTACCGACGCTGTACGTCGTATCGTCATAAATAACCTTCACTGAGCGTGTACGCGTGCCGAAGGAAACGAACGGAGGAAATTCTGTCTCTCTCTCTCTCTCCGTGGTGCTCGACTTTACGGGCAAATGCATCAAATTTTATCTGCCGTATTTAAATTATACGAGGCTCGGGGGAGTCTATTCGTACCATAATAGTATGTTGCATGTTTTTGCAACTAAATGATGCACTCGATGGATTCATCGTTATTTCGATTATAAAACTGCAACGAGGAAAAGGTAAATTAAACATGTTTTCTTTACAATCTGGAGAAGATGTTTGATATCGGAAGAGTAACTAAAAAATTGAGGAGCTCTCTTATTATTCAACAAAAAGTTTAAAATATGTGGCGATTTGAAATGAAAAAACAAATAACCTACGAGAAAAAAAAAAAAATTGTAATAACCCCAAGAATTTTTCTTTCGTTTACTACGGACATCAAATACTTGAGATTTTACCAGCTTCCCAAACTACACCTACGTTATACTCAGATTTTTCTGTAAAAATACTAAAATGGGACATTTTGACTCGTTAAACGCAGAATAGTTCGTGCATAATACCCAAGTGCATAGCCAGTCGACTCCACATTCAAGTTCCTCGTCACGGATTAAACTGCAGATAAATGAAAAAAATATAAAATAAATAGAAGTCAACTCCGTCGATCCACGAGGTGGGCTTGCAAACATCGCCAACTTGTAACTGGCACGTGCTATATATACCACACTCGCGCGAGCTCAACTATTTACCGCGAAGTATACGCGGAAATTCGCCGAAGGGCGAAACTTTTGGAAAAAAAAAGAGTAAACTGCACACGCTGGGAGTTCGTTTTCTGTAATTTCCTCGCTTGCTGCACCGAGCAAAAATCATACAGCATAGGGGTATGTACAAATATACACGGGGACGCGATAAAAAATATCGAAATTGAACATAACAACCGGGAGGAATCGGTGAGCGGACGCAAGGTAAAAAAAAAGGTGAAAAACACGCGTGCGCGTAGATATTGGTACGTATACGGGAGTAAATACGCTTCCAAAAAAAAAAAAAAAAAAAATTACGAAGAGTACATGCCAACGCGGGAAAAATCACGCTCGCGCGCACCCGCGGACTTATTTACATTTCCGATCAATTATTTTCACACTCGGCATAACTCACCCCCGGAGCCTGCAACTGTACCAATACGCGCGAGAGAAAGGGGCAGACGGGCGTCCCCCCCCCCCTTCCGACTAATTGTCATCCGGGAGGCAAACACACACACACACACCGGGGGACCAGCTAGTGCAGCCCGTGCCCCCATAAGCAAGCACGTGCGAAAGCCGCCACTCAATAAATACAATTTACTCGTGCATTAAACACCCTTAGTTACACCTACCTCCCTCGATTGGACCCGCCCTACGAAGGCACCCTCACTCGGAATTTCAAAAATCGCTACAACAACAATACCCACCTCTCTCTCTCTCACTCTCTATCTCACATAGCTTACGAGTACACGCGGTTACGTCAAAATTTTGCTTAAATCACGCAACCCTGTCGCACCTATACATAAGTATATTGATGTGTACTCGCGTTTGCTTGTGTGTGGTTACGGTGAGCAGTGGCACAAGCGCATATATTATATACATGGAGCCAGGGTGGGAAGAGAGGCCGCTCCCAATTACGCTAATTATGACGTACACGAGTTTACGTTCGAGGGTCAATTATGTCTGGCTTCGGGAGCCCTTCCTCATCTCTAACTATATATCCTCTACGTCCCAAGTACATGTATGTGTATGTGTATGTGTATATATATACATATATACACACACTCGCCTGCATTACTGTCACGTATGCCTATACGTATGGCGCTGGGCACCTCCCCAACCCCATCCCCGTGCCCATACTGTTACTTTAATGTGGATGTATGTACGCGCTTACGCCTATGTTTGTACATGTTACACTGTCGGTAGGTGTATTAACGCGTTGCAGTAGGTATACCTGTAGGTATACACACACCTGCTGGATGTTATATTTAATTTACAGCCAAGGGCTATTTACTGCGGACGGCGGCCGAAGGGGGAGGAGCTTTCGCGGTAAAATAGACGAGAGGGGTAGGAAGGGATCGGTGGTGGTCCGGGGCTAATTTATCGCGACGGGCGAAGGCACGCGAGAGATGGATGCTTGCGGATGCTGCTGCATTGTTTTCGTATTTTTGCGCCAACCCGGTCGGTCGTGCGGCATCGATCGGGTGCTGTGTGTGTGTGTGTGTGGCGCAGCTTCGAGCTAAATTGTTTGACTTTGGGGGTGTAATCAGTGCGATCTGGGGACCACTCGTTACGGCGGAAGCGATTCCGATGGGATATGATTAATGGGGAAGGTGCATCCGCGAAGCGCATTTTTTTCCCCCCTTCTCCTTGGCTGTTTCGTCGGACGGGTTTTTTCTTTGAAAAAGTGCACTTTCTCAAAAGTGCATGATTAATCCGCGAAATTTCGGGACGATATTTGTGACGCGATACGAGATATCCCGCGGGAGGGTGATTTGCTCGGGAGTGTGGCTGTTGAGAAACTTTGAATTGCAGTTGAAAAAGTAAAGTTGCCCAGATACGCATTTTGGGTACATGATGGCTCGGGGAGGAAAGTTCCCAGGTGCGGGCTCCGCGTGCGGACGATGCGGCAACTTTTTCCGGCTGTTCTTTCACGAAAAAACATCCCCCTATACCCATTTACAACGGGGGTGAACAATATTTTGCGTGAAAATTTCTCTCGCGATGGTGCGCGTAAAATTTAATATCGTTCATTATTGGCTGGCATTTCATTGATCGGCTGGTATTGGAAATCTCGAGTACGAGAAGTACGGGCGACCCATTGTGTCGCGGTGGACGGCTCGTAACAAAACACCAATAACTTTTCCATCTAATATTGTCGGGCACTTCTTTCTCCCGTTACTCCGGACGACGGATTCTTCAAGAATTGTTGACGAAAGTCTGCAGCGTTTCTAAGCCACATTTGTACCGAAGATTAAAAAAGTTATTGCTACGGGATCGAATAAGAAGAAAAAAAGGGTATAGGTACTGATTTTTCCATCCCTCGAAGTACTTTTCGTTGTAGCGCATCTCTTTTGTGTGCACGAGTAAAAAGAATCAAGTGATATTGGCCCACCGTCCAAAATAGTGGAGGAGAAACGATGCTGATAATGATAGCTCAAGGAGACTCTTTGACACCCCACGGACGGTATATAGTAGACGGGAGAAGGGGGGTGGGGGCGATAGCGAAAAAAGACGCGCAATACAAATAACAATATCTTGTTGCGAGCCCTCGGGCCCCACACGCTCGCGAGAGAGAAAGACAAAAGGATTGTCGGGAAATTCCACGCGCTCCCCTTCATCGAAAGCTGTACGTGTCTGCGCAAAAAGACAATTGCAAGCTCTTGGCTGGAGGATATACGCGGGACACGGCAAAAACCGCCGCGGCGACTGTCGTCCTCCGGAACGAACAAAATGTCTTCGTGTCGACGACAAAAGTCGCAGAGCCCGTGCTACACGGCACACAACAATCCATGTATACGTAGGTGCCGAGGACGCTGAAAGACGATTACATAATGGAATGGAGTGCAGAGAAAGAGGCGCGAGGGGGTAGCGAAAGGGTGTAGCCTGATGGGTATTACTTTGGAGGGCGATCGAGAGCGCATTATCGCTCGGCTGCGCACCTCTCTGTCCCTGTCAAAAAGATCAATATTGAATGATCGCATTGTTTCTGGATCCAGGCGTCAGGGGGCGCCGGGGCTTTTGTCCGAGTGCGATACAAAAGCCCTTTCCGGCGCTTGAGAGCCCCCGGTGCAGCACCGGTGATGACGACGGGGACGACCGAGGCACACAAAGAAGCCAATCGCTGGTGAAATCGAGAAATTAAAAATTAAATTGTCCCGCTCTCTCGGGCCCTCTCGGCTCCTTCGTTTCGCCTCGCGTTTCCAGAGAGCCTGTCGCCTGCTGGTATATTGTCCCTTTTTATTTCCTCTCCTTCTTTGTTGTGTACTTATTTGTTACGAAAAAAAAAAAAAATAAATACAATGGAGTTTTCAGTACAGTACTATGTACAAAAATGGCTTTCGTGGCGTACTATTCTCAGGTGTCATTGATGTAAATAAGAAAATTCATTACCTACCAACACCGAACAAACGACTCATTGATTTGGATATTGTAAAAATGCCTTTTATTCGTCAAATAAAACAAGGTGCCCAAGAGGCTTTGTTTCAATTCATTTCAAAGAGCGTATATAATTTTATGTAGAATCGCTCGTGTACACGTAGACGCGTTTATACAGCAGGCCAATGTAACTTGGTACCTAAGTAGGAAATCATGTGCTGCCTGCCTGTTACGGTACGTATATACATACATACTTACGTGTACAGAGTGTGATACGCAAGTGCAGGAGGAGAACGAAGAAGAAGAAGACAAGGAGGAGGTGAGAAGGGCAGAGGAGTACTTTGACGATGTTGAACTTTGGCGAGAGTTGTATAATAGGAACTGATAGGCCGAGGTAATTTCAGCCGCGTAATGGTTCTCCCATGGTGTTGCGAGTTTGGAAACTGCGAGAGGGAAATGCAGGAAGCACCGAGTTTACGTACATATATACCTCCTTGTCGCCGTTACTTGCCCTCGACTGTTGATTCTCCAATGATTATTACCAACCATTATCATTATCATCATCATCATCATCATTGCTTCAATACAAACCACACGATCGTCCGCTCGCAACGAGTTAATGCGTGCCAAATCGAACAACAAATCCACTATATTTATCCACCACTCGTGTTTCACTACCCAAGACGCTCAAGTACACGTAGTCGTCAAGGACGTTTGCGAAGAGTAAATAGTCACACATTGTAAATAATTTTTTTTTAGAGCGATAACAATTATGCAATGCGTGCAAATGAAATGGAATCTCTTCACGTGTCATAATCGTGCCTTTGTACGACCGAGGATGGCAAAAGTGCGTTCGTTGTTGATTCATGTGGACCCCCGTCGAAAAATGAGCGATTCACAGCTCTGCTGTGTCCTACTGTATCAGGTAGCATAAATATAAGATTGAAAAAAAAAAAAAAAAAAAGGAAGAGTTCGCCGTAAATCCTGGCTCGTTCGAGCTGCGTCTAAACTTCCCTTCCTCCTCCTCCTTCGAAGAACTTATGCCTCCATTGACCAGCAGCCCACCGTATACCCCTTGAACCAACCCCGCGTAAGTTGCTACCTTGGCGCGGGGCCCCCCCCTCCTTCCACCTCGCACTCCATACACACCTTCCCCCCCCCGTCTCCCCGGGGCCGTGTGTTTGATCTTGGCACGCAGTATATTTTGACGCTGAGTCGAACAATTTGTATGCCAGGCTGCTTTTCAATTTACATTTAAATTGGTTGCTTATGGCGCTGCGCTGTCGCTCGCGACGGGAGCCCTATCTCCCTCTGTCCCCTTGCTCTCTTTCTCACTTTGCGCGCGAAAGCGAGACGACCGCTCCGCGGAAGAGAGATAGAGAAAGGACCTCCTCGGCCGGGAAGAAATAGTTTTAGGAGGAGCCACGATGAAGAGAGAAAGGAGTATGGTGCAGTCCAAATGAACACCCGAGCCGACGAGTATATAGCTCTCGCCTTTGTTTTTACATTTTTTTCTTCTCCCCTTCGGCCTCAGAAAAATCAGCGCACACCCAGGGAGATGAGGAGTTGGTTCAACGAACCTAACGAGGTTTTACGGCTTCGTTATTCCCCCGATTCCGTCCTTTTCGTAATCGTTTCTCTCCTTCCTTTTCTTTTTTTTTTTTTTTTTTTTTTCTTTTCCTTGCCCGAATGAAGTACGAGCGCGAGGCCAGCACGTGCTGTACACATTTCTGGACGTACAAAGGAGTCAAAGGAAGAAAGCCAGAAAAAGTAAGGGAGAGACACGACCGCGACCGCGATAATTTACGAAAGAGCGGCGCCCCTGGTCGGGCCTTGAGAGAATCCGTCGATTTATCGGGACAGTGCGGGTCCACGCGCGCATATATGCACGGACGGGAGGGAAGGGGATAAATGCAAGGAGCCAGCGAGCAATGAAAAGGTTTTGTGCGCACGCACGTCGATGCCCCTTGGGCCGATAAATTGTGCGTATTGAATTGCGATCTAGGAAAAGCCGCATGGGCGTGTGTGCACGGAGCTTTACTTGGCTAATCATAAAAGCATCGTTATAATTATACAGCTCGGCCGTACATACACAACCAAGAACTGTATTTTACGCACGTGTGTATACGCGCGTGCATACATAACGTGTCCGGATTCTTTTAATCTAGATTAGTGTTGCATTACGGAAGTCGTAATGAGTTCGTCTCTCTTGTATGCATATACGAGGGGGGGTCGGAGACGTTATCTGCCGAGTATCCGTACACGCCGATATTTTTTTTTTCTCTTTTTCTTCTTTTTATTGCGAGGAATGAGAAATTCGATACTTCAAGGGCTGGGTGTACACGTGTAAGCGCTGCCAATGGAAATTGCTGCTAATGACAGAATTATGCGCGGTTTTATAATGTATATACTTTATTTGCGAGCGGAGGCTGTTTGGTGGTCATTTTTCATTCAATTGAACGTAATTTCTCTGCCCGTCCGTCCGGCTGTTTGTTAAATCGTATGTAATGCATAAAGAATAACATTGGGAATAATAAACAGAAAAACGATGCGATTGATTTACATTGAGTGTTTGCACAGCAGTCGGTTGACAATGAACGTGGTTTGCATCAGAAAATTAGCTTTTGCATTGAAAAATTCAATTTGTAGATACGAAAAAAAAGCATTTCAAATAATCAAGGACAAAAGATGTACGATCGGATACTCAGCTAAATTGGAAAGCAAAGAACGTCGTATTAATCACGGGGAGCTTCATTCCTGCAATACGAGATCCAACGAAATATTGACACAAGCTGCTTATACCCTAAGGGCATTTACCTTATTTGTCACGTACGGACAAAAGTATACACGATACAACATTTGCGACGAAGCGGAGGGTTTTCTCGAAGATTTACTTGGATTTGCAGGATTTTTTTTTTTTTTTTTTTTCGGCGCTCCTACGTGGCCTGCACTTTCGGAAGGATAAGATAGGAGGGAGGGAGAAATCGGGCCCGGAATCCGAAATGAGCCTTTGTTTTAAAAGCAATCGCATTTATCGTCGAAAATAGAGCGCCGGGGCAATTTGTAGACACAAAGCAGGGACACGCGATCCTTCGAGTCTAATCCGGCGATACAACGAAAAGGGGCGATGTACACACTCTCCATTCGTAATCGCGTAATGTGCAAGGACTTCTTCGGCGGGTGTGCGTAGCAAATAACCAGCCAGGCGGGCCCCTATTGTTCGCGATTTATTTAAATATGATGCAGATTAGATTTATAAAGGACCCCCTCCCAATTTAGCCACCTACAATGCTAATTTATTCGTTTTTATCGGCCGACAACGACTTTCTTTGTCCATTTCATCATTATCTTTTCCGAAAACACACCGAGGATGGATGATTTTTTTTTTTTTTTTTTTTCAATAACCCGTGTCATTACACGTACGCTCGAACAGTAGTAAAAACAAGAGCGTACGAGAGCGGGAGTCGGTGAATCGAAAAAAATTATGCAAAGGCACATCCCCAGCTGGCTGGCTGGTTGGGTTCTTTTTTTTTTTTGCCATCTTCCCTCAAGAGTACCGCTCGATCGGTATCGGATGAAAAACTGTATTTGAATAATTTCAGGGCATGAATAATACAAGAGCGAGAGAGAGAGACAGAAGCGATAAGGGAATCACTTTCGGAGAGTAAGACATTAGCTCTCGACCCACCCCCCTGCCCTCAGCTCATCGCTGATATAACTGGCCTCTCGCGTTACATGATCGCTCTGCCGAACTTTTTGATTGATTAATCATTTGCATAATTTCTCAATAACTATTTTTCCCTCGAATAATGCAAACTTTGCTTTTTTTTCTTTTACCAGTATGGAATGAGGAAAAAAAAAGAGGAGGAGGTGGATAATGCGAAATGTACCGCATATGAGCGGGCTAATGAGCGCGTACATGCAGAAAATTTTATCTCGCCGCGCGTATCTCCGATCGCTTCCATTTGCATTTTCGTTCCAGCCGAACGTGTACGAAAACACACGGTGTTTTTACTAGCGATTTTTTTTTTTTTG
>NW_019379850.1:142957-173655 GCF_000648655.2 Copidosoma floridanum | reverse complement strand
AAAAAAAAGAAAAAAAAAAAAAAAAAAAAAAAAAAAAAGGTATGCACAACGAGCGTAAGCAGGACCAAAGAGAAAGAGGAAGAGGAGCCACCGAGTTGTAGTCAGCGCTGGGAATATAATTGGATTTTTCGGGGCACCGGGGAAAAGTAGTTTCGCGTTGACTACGCATGGGTACACTGCACATGTGTACGTATAAATATACGGGGTAATAGAGAGGAGGAGGAGGAGGAAATAAAAAGGCGCGAGCGGCACATCGTCCCCCGCGCGTTCAAATATACCTAAGCCCAGGAGCGCAGCTGCGTCCAAGGGAGAGAAAGGGCGCATACACGTTGTTATTGTTGTTGCGGGGTATAGCCGTACTACACCTGACGGGATTATTAACGTTGCTTTGTCTTAATAGGGGACGAGAGCGCTGTGCCCCTGCTTTAATGAAACTTTCATTTTTTTTTTTTTTTTCTCTCTTTTTGTCTTCTTCCACGCCTCCCCCTTTCTGGGTGTGTATGTACACGTTCGATGTTTTTTCATAGAGAATTTCGCCCGAGAATTAATGGTGAGGTTAGAACAATGCGGCGAGACGCTAAAAATCAGAATTTTCGCGGAAATCCGCTCGCGACACCGCACGTGGGTCTATATGGTACATATACGTGCTTTTATTGGGTACTCCCACCCTCCTAACTCCCAACTACTCCGATAGAGAGCCACGTGTGCTGTTATATTGACGTGGTGATTTTTTTTTTTTCTGCGCGCTGTTTCGCCGTATTAGTGTGCTTTTAATTAAAGAACATTGTCTTCTTGCTTGCAGATAGACTTTATTTTTCTCCCTTTTTACCGTATGCGCTGCCGACGCTTTTTTGGTTCTTTTCGCTGCTGTTGTTGTTCCCGCCGGCTACGTGAAAGCCTTTATTAAGAGAGCTCCCTCGCTCTCGTTGTTCTTGCGCTCGGAGGAAAATGAGTTATTTAATGGTTGTTGCTTTTTTTTTTTTTTTTTTTTTTTTTTTTTTTTTTTTTTAGAGACATGATGCTTTCGTTGGCAGACTTTCCGTAAAATTTTCTATGGGAAATAAGGGCTGAACCACGTAATGAGTGATAGAACTCGGCTCAAACTTGATCAGCTTTTGAGTTTGAGTGTATAAAAATACATATCCATAGAGAATGTATTGCAATTTTATTATTATTATTAAAGTGTACTGATTATAAAGTCCATCTTAGTGGGTCAGATGGTAGAACAATGATATTCACACGCAATAGGGGTTGGTTCCAATCACCATTTGCATACATAAAATTTTTTTGTAAAATTAACAAAATGACATGTCAAGTCCATCGTACAGATAATGACCAAATAATATGTGTTACAGCAAAGGACTCCAGCACGCATCTGTCTTTGTTAAAGTCCAATTTTTTTTCTTCCCCCAACTAAAAACCACACCACCCGGATGAATCCCATTAAAAATAACTTCATCATCGCGCTGGAACTCATCGCGGTATACTTTCACAGCGGAATAAAAGTAAAACTCGAGCCGGGAGCCAACTGCTCCCGTCCGGTGTCTCCCAGGCACGCCGAACCCACGGAAGTTAGGCACCACTGCCACCCCAGCCAACACAAACACGCGGAGGACAAAATCACGCGACTCGTTAAAAAAAACATGCATGTAATTATACTCCACCATACCAAATCCCTCAGCTCTCCCGTCAAAGCTCTCGTGGCTTCGCACGTCCATCCGTTCGAGCGGTTTTTTCACCCGGACAACGGCGATCGACGTAATTGCAAGCGCGCCCCGAGAGAAAGACAAAAAAGAACTCTTTCACCTTTTTATTTCGTTTCAATCTCTTTATTTGTTTATTTTTATACATACGACGAGAAAAAAAGAAAAAAAAAAAAAAACGCTAAGGGCGCCTTAAGTCATCTGCAGTACAGTTTCCTCTTATAATACACGCTCACGCGATTTATGGACGATTGTAACAAGCGAGCGAGAGCTCGGGCCCATATGTATATATATTCGCACACACCCGGCCGGCTCGTAACTTTCGTGGATCCGCATATACGCGCAGGTTGTAATATACACTGCGCGTACACACACAGATAAAGGGGTTTCGATTACTCTTTCGCATAACTCGTATTCGGATTTACCATATATAGCATATATATATATGATGTGCCGAGGATGTGCGTACAGTTGTACTTGCACGTATTGGTGAGCACAAATAAATTAAATAATAACAATTATCGTCGGAATTTCCGATAATTTAACGCCGGAGCTAATGCGTTACGACGCTCGTTATTTTTCCCCCCCGCGGAAATCGTTACGACTCTCGGGCAAATGTTGTTATACCTTGGGCTGATAAATTTAATCGGAGCCACGCCCGGTGATGACGCTTCCTACACTAAAACGTGGATTTTTCAAATTTTTTAAGCAAATTGAACTTGTTTTTCCGCGTACACGGCGCACAACGAATAATGTACCGCACCGAAATCATCCCGAGAGTGGAAATTAAATTATTCCTGGGTGCAACCAAGGAGGGGGGGGGGGGAGTGAGTTTTTCTCCGCGCGCAGCCTATACATGCTCATCGATGGCAATTAAAATATTCACCGGCTCGTTAAGAATGCATTCTTCGGCAAAAGGAATCCACCGGCCCCGCTGATATATATACACCAGCGCTCATTCATAGTGCAGCGCAGGTTGTGCTCCCGGCAGTCCTGAATCGCTTCCAATCTAATTACACTTGATTCGCATTCATTCTGCGCGCCTGGCCTCGTTTTTCCTTCCACTCTCTCTCTCTCTTCCATCCCACGGAGCAGAGGTCCGCAGTGTGCCATTCATACGTACCTATATACCAACGAATCGGTAAATCGCCGCTCGCCATCCAGCTATATGGTACACAGTACACGTAGGCAGGTAGTGCATGTAAGGGAGACGTGGTGTATACACGTTGCATGGCTCGGGCAATTAAAGTATCAATGGCACAAAGGGAATCAGGCGCCCCCCCCCCCCCGCGTATACCGAGGCTCCCTTCTCTCTTGTTCGTTTATATAAAGAGCCTATATACACTTACGCGTGTACGTATATTCGCTTAGCACCTACACAATGGAATCGCGTCGAGCAAAGAAACATGAGAAGAAGGCAATAGCTATGCGCGATTATACTTATACATGTGGCGAGTAACACTCGACGGAGGCTGAAAAGACCGGCCGGTGTGTGCAAATGGTATACACGCGTGTGTTATACACACAGGGACGCCAGACGAATGGCAAAGCGTGTGTATGTTCAAATGCTCGGTGCCGGCCGCGAAGTAAATCGCTCGTCTCGCCCTTTTACCTCCCGGCTGCATAAGTGTATGTGTACTTGCAGACGCCGACACACATCTGCGCAAGCAAACACAAGAAACGCATTTGCGGTACTGATCGCGAGAGGTGAGCAGCGTCGAGGTTATAAAGATACCGATAATGCGTTTTCTGTGGCTCCGGAGCAGTGGGAGGTGGGACGCGCGCAAAAAGGGGGGGGGGATGATGCCCTCTGCCTCCGGTGGGTAACGTTTCGTCGCTCGAAAAGAACAAGGGGACATTTTAGAATATGAGAGGAGTCAAGTCGATATCGAGGTCAAAAGGGAGACGATCCGTTTCTTTAGAGGTGCTCGTTTCTCCAAGATAATGGTATTCTTTTTTCTGTTGGCCTTTTGTGTCTCACCTACAGTCATCGTTGCTTCGGACAAGGGTTACGAGAAAAAGAGCAGGTAGGGACTTGACTGTAATGTCCACAAGTTGCCGACAGCAGCGGAGTATCGGCATAATATCCCGCCACACTACGACCGTGTACGAGCCGCGACTTATTTAAACATCTCCTCCCCCTCGTCTGGCTCGTACTGCTCTCTTTCATCTTTTATCACTCTCTCTCTCTCTCTTTCTCTGTGCTGAGTTCCAAAGCGTACCAGCACGCGTGTGTATATATATATATATATATATGTACCCCAAGCTCGCAAATTGCCTTTTTAAACCCGACCTACAAGACACGGAGTCCGTGCTCTACTTGTACGGTGCCCCCCTCTTTTTCAATTTATACGTCTTTGCCCCGTCCATACAAGGTATACGCGTAACACGAGGGGGAGCGCTCTTCTTTCAGGGGAGGAGGTGCCCGTGTGTGTCTTGGCTGTTTTAAAAAGCCCCCGAGAACGTGCGCCTGGATTATCACTGCAATTATTCGGAGCGTCGAGTTAAAGAGACGCTCCTAGAGGGGCAGGGAAGCATGTAGTTTATCGTGTCTTGGGGGGATGATGAAAAACGGGGATGAGACGAATAATCGAGGTTCTGCCAATTGCGCTTCCCGCAGTTCTTTTGGTATGAATATAATTTACGTGTTTTTAACACTCTCGTGCTTTCAAGGTGATTAAAAAATATTAAAAAATTCATATGTATACTTTCGAAGTAAAGTATAGTCGGAGAGGGTAAACAAATTTTGAAAAATACCATGTAACAGCTCCGAGTATTAAAATTACGAAAAATGTAAATGGAAAGCTTGAAAAAGTTACCTAATTTATAGTATAAGGTTTATTGAGTCCATGAAAATTCACCAAACCGATACCGGACAGTGGCAGGTCTAATAAATTCACGTCTGCTAATGTGCATGCGCAGTTGGCGTATGCAAACGCAGCTATTCTGGCTTATACGTCTACAGAGAAAAAAAAAAAAAAAAAAAAAAAAAAAAAAAAAAAAAACGCTAAGGGCGCCTTAAGTCATCTGCAGTACAGTTTCCTCTTATAATACACGCTCACGCGATTTATGGACGATTGTAACAAGCGAGCGAGAGCTCGGGCCCATATGTATATATATTCGCACACACCTTCAACANTCCGGCACAGCTGTTGCCTACCGTACGACCGCTAATTGTAAATTCGTCTCTCTCTCTCTCTCTCTCTCTCTCTGCCGTGGCTCCTTCTGCTGCGTAGGTATTATACTTTGTCGGGGGGGGGGGGGGGGAGGCTTACACGCGCGTGTGCTCCAAAGAGCTTTCAAGTTTTACGTGGGCAGCGCGTGTATAAGGTGGGCTTGATTAAAATTTCGTCGTGTTGCCAATGAAACAGAATTTGGTGCGGGCAAGGGATGGAGGGTGTACGTACACACGTACTTATTAAATTTATGCGGAGCTATTCGAGAGTAACGTGGGATAGTACATGTGTAATGTTCATTCGGAGCACTAGAAATTGTTTACGTGTGTTATAATATTATTTTATTCTCAAAGGCAGGGGAGTGCAGGGTACAGGTAAGGAGAGACGCGGTCGTAATGGTATATACACACACGCACGCGTCGACGTTGCCGCGGTGTAATTGGATTGCGTAAACAATTTCGTGTTTGCGCACCTTCGAATTCATTACATTACAGGCGCTTTGAGCTTACTATGTATTCGGGGTACCGCGCGTTGTCCTCATTACCAATGCAGAACAACGTCATTTTGGATCGTGTTAAAGCGACCGGCATTAGTTAATTGCATACGACGTTCTCGGTGTGTCGAGCCAATACCGATGGCACTCTGTTTTGGTGTTGATATTTTCTTCTGCCATACGCATATTGTGTTTATTTCTGGTTCTTTGAGGTACCAAAATTTTTTCAAGATTACGAAAAAGAAAAACGTACAGGTACAAGAGATTTTCATTAAGAGAAGAGCATCCGTGAAATGGTTGTGTAAAAAAATTAAAATAAAATTATACTCTCAACTGGTCACGGCGAACAATTACGTATACGAGATTGAAGCGAAACAACGTATCGATGAATTAAAATCTTTTTACTTGCAAAAAAAAAAAAAATAAAGATGCTTACACAAATTAATGGGATAAAAAATCTCGGGACAAATGAGAGACGGCGTTTAAATAATCAAAACTGCATCAAGCGGAGCCTTGACAAAGTCAAGAACACACGGAGGTACAGCTACGATTGCATAACATTTTCCCACAGGAGGACAAAAAGTGGCAGCAGCAGTAGTCGCTCTTGAAAAAAGGCGCTTAATTAAGAGGCCGGCCTTGTTTGACGAAGCCAGCGCGATCGCCTCTTCTTACCTCCGTCCGCGCGTCTCTTGGCGCTCTTTTTGCCAAAGTGAGAATTCTCGCGTCATTATGAGCCGCGCCGAGCTTAGGGAAAAAGCGAGCGCCGCCGAGAGCCGGCGTTTACGTCTTTTCCCAGAATTCAAGCTGCACCTGGTGACAAAGTCAGACAGGTATGCGTTCTCTCTCTCTTGGGAAATCTCTTCAGAGCGACTGACAGATTTATGACCCTTCCCCCCCCCCGGTCATTCTTGCGGGAGCGGATAAATTTGTGCATTAAACGCAATGATGCGCCGATTGCAAAGCAGATAATGAGAGCATTTAATGGCCGGGAGTGTATAGGTATCGAGGCCTGTTTGTGTTAAAAAAAGGGGGGAAGGGGGGAAATATCGATCCCTAATTACCATTGAATCTCTCGGCTGTCGGATCGGCCTCCGTATCATATCTGCGTTATTTATGAAAGTCGGAGGTCCGGCCCGGCCGTATCGGCCGATAATAAGAGCGACAACAAAACAATGCAGCGACTTGTGTCTACCGAAACCGGAAACCCAAGGCCGCCGAGTGATGACGAAAACGGGATTTTCCAATCGCGTCTGCCGATCGATCGGCTCGCAAAGTATACGTATTTACACGCGTCTCGTGCCCACACGGATCGGACAGCGAGGGGCGATAAGACGGATGATTAATACCTGTACACAGCTACCGTCGCCGCCGTGTGTACAACGTGTATAATAACCCGAGAGGAGGAACTTCCAAATAAGTTCATTAAGGGAAAACAGTATTGCCGGTTTATCACGTAGAGTCCCTGTGCCATGCAAATGAAGGCGCGAGGGAAACCCGTCTGGGTGAAGGGGGACAGTAGCAGCTCTCAGATCCCTAATTGTAATCAAAACTTTATCGCTATGGGTGGCACGCACGGGGTACACGTGTATGTGTATATATATACACACGCGTTACGCTTTAGCATTAAGGGCCTGTGACATCTCTGTACGAAAATCCCTTTCCCCTGTATCGAGACACACTATACATACTTGCGATACTCGATTCCGTCCCACTAATTTAACCTCGTAAGGATGAATGTGAATTTTCATTGTTCGCAGTTTGTTGTTACTAGGTATACATACTTACTAACTCTCGACGAGGAATTTATCGAGCGATAATAACAATTTTTGCGATACCATCTTTACAGGTATACCCGTTAATTCTTTGGAAAGCTTGGAATGCTCCGCTAAGCTAGGCCACAACTAAGATTACGATCTTTTGCTTTAGATAATCTCTCGAGTGCCACTGATGAAAAAAAAAAAACAAAAAAAACACAACTTTATGTATTGTCTTTGCACGGTTCATAAATTAGCAATTAATAAGCCCTTGTAAACGCGGAACAGCCGCGGGTCCGCTCCGTGGCGCATACCTACATTCTCGTAAACCAAAACCCAATGGGGGCAAAAATGCACGTACGGCAGCCAAAGTGCCGTTATTGTTAGCCTATGCGCTATGCATTTATATCTATATATACACGCGTACATACTCGCGCGGAGCTGCTCGAGGTTTAATAAACCCTTCCGAGACGCGATTACCCATTACGCAATGTCGCACGCGTCGTTGATTCTTGTTCATTGCTCGAGTGAACAATTTAGCGGAACCACAGCGCCATATTGCACGGACAATTAAAGAAAAGAGAAAAAAAATGGTGGTCGTATCATCAGGGCGCTATCTCCGATGATCGGCCACCTCGACGGGCCACCGATGGTATAAGGATTATAATGGTATACTTATTACCCCCCCCCCCCAATGAGAGAGGAAGAACGAGAAAAGGGGGGGGGGAGAAACAAAGTGTCCGAGCGTGCGCGATTCCAATTTGCCGCGAGGGGCTGGTTAATCTCGCGGCCAAAGCTTTAAAGCCCTTCGAGTCGCGCGGTCCCGGAGTCAAGGTGGGCACTTTTAGCCTCGACTTCTCTTTTATTGCGCCTAATGGAGGAGGCCAGAGATAAGACGATATAATCTAGCGATTAATAGGCGTCATTAGCCCTCTCTCTTTCTCCGTGTGTTCTCCGAGCGTATAATACGTGTATACGCATATATACAACCCCCGTGCAATAACGCGACCCGCACGGCTGGTTTTCGCGTACGTGTGTGTATACACGCGTGTGCGTAGGTACATACACATTCGTGCACCCACCGCACGTGCCCGACGCAAAGGCTCATCCCATCTGCAATTGGGTACGTTTGTGTATACCTACCCCAGTTTGAAGGAGCTCCGTATACATGTATGTATATATTTATGTATAGGTGCGAGTATAACCCTCGCGCGCGCGCGCCACTCGCAATTAAAGCCGCGAGAAATTTCAAAGCCCCGGCGTCGAATGCAAATCGCCATGGTAGGTGTACAACGACGCCTCGGGTCCCTTCCACCGAGGGGTGGGGAAAGGAAAAATCCGGCACAGCTGTTGCCTACCGTACGACCGCTAATTGTAAATTCGTCTCTCTCTCTCTCTCTCTCTCTCTCTGCCGTGGCTCCTTCTGCTGCGTAGGTATTATACTTTGTCGGGAGGGAGGGGGGGGGGAGGCTTACACGCGCGTGTGCTCCAAAGAGCTTTCAAGTTTTACGTGGGCAGCGCGTGTATAAGGTGGGCTTGATTAAAATTTCGTCGTGTTGCCAATGAAACAGAATTTGGTGCGGGCAAGGGATGGAGGGTGTACGTACACACGTACTTATTAAATTTATGCGGAGCTATTCGAGAGTAACGTGGGATAGTACATGTGTAATGTTCATTCGGAGCACTAGAAATTGTTTACGTGTGTTATAATATTATTTTATTCTCAAAGGCAGGGGAGTGCAGGGTACAGGTAAGGAGAGACGCGGTCGTAATGGTATATACACACACGCACGCGTCGACGTTGCCGCGGTGTAATTGGATTGCGTAAACAATTTCGTGTTTGCGCACCTTCGAATTCATTACATTACAGGCGCTTTGAGCTTACTATGTATTCGGGGTACCGCGCGTTGTCCTCATTACCAATGCAGAACAACGTCATTTTGGATCGTGTTAAAGCGACCGGCATTAGTTAATTGCATACGACGTTCTCGGTGTGTCGAGCCAATACCGATGGCACTCTGTTTTGGTGTTGATATTTTCTTCTGCCATACGCATATTGTGTTTATTTCTGGTTCTTTGAGGTACCAAAATTTTTTCAAGATTACGAAAAAGAAAAACGTACAGGTACAAGAGATTTTCATTAAGAGAAGAGCATCCGTGAAATGGTTGTGTAAAAAAATTAAAATAAAATTATACTCTACGTTAATTGACGTTTTTTTTTTTTTTGTTTTTTTTTTTCAGATATCTTGGTCTCCTTTAGTGGGATCTTGATATTTAACCAACTATTGGTACGAAGAGATACACAAAAAATCATTATACGTATTTTTCAAGACGCGTGAAAAATAAGTTTTCAAAACTTTGAAGGATCCAATAAAATCGTGTCCTACATGGGTTTTTCTTTGAAGTGACCAGAATCGTTTTGTTCATGCAATAGTATACGAAACATTTTTGCATCCTTCGACAACAGTCATACAGCAAACAACAAGTCAAACAAGTATACCGCGCGTTCGAGTTTTGGCGTGCATATACACAAAGGTACGTATATATATATGTACAAAAGCCTGAGAGAAAAGAGCGATCGAGCAACCTCGCAAGCACATATTTGCCCCGAGTTGGCCGTACCTCGCTCGCGGGCTTCTCGCGAGCTTGCGTCATACGGACAAACTTCCTTCGGTTATACATATACATACGCACCTCTCCCTCCCTCTTTTTTTCTCTCTTTTCCCCCTCAGGTGGTGGCTCTACAGCTCAGCGGTGTTGTTTACGTCCGCGAACCGTTAGCCCATTGAACGCGGTATAATACATATACAGTAATGTACCGAGACTCCGTACATACACTCTCTCTCTCTCTCTCTCTCTCTCTCTCTCTCTCTTGTGGCTCTGTTTTGCCTTGTCTTGTGCAACGCGTATATATATATACGTATCCTTCCCCAGCCGCGAGGAATCGAGCCACTTTGACATTGACGCGTGCAACTATTATTCCTACCCAGCGACTCTTTCCCGCGGATGTATATCTCTGTATTTGAGCGCGGAATTTACAGCTCGTGTGCATTTACGATATTGTCCCTACCCTGACGCATCGTGCGGCTACTCCGAGAGGTAAACGAGCGATAAATTTTCCCCGACGCCTCAATCGTCCATGTACGCTGCTAACTGCTTTCTACGAGTGCATATCGTAAAAACAAAGAGACCCCCGAGTCGAATTGTTTTTCCATCGATCGTTGGGTCGGTCGTCGTCCTCAAAGTGTCGGAGCTCGTGGCGAAAAAAAAAAAAAAGCTCCTTCGCCGGTGAGGCACTCTTATTATCCGGCGGGCGACTGCGGCCGCACGGAGTTGCGCGTCGGGGTCAAAGACGCGATACCATCGCCCGGCTTGTTTGTTATTTGCCCGGGCCTCTCCATGCAACCCCCCGCGACCTCTTCTTAATTATAGTAGGAGGGGGAGGGGGGAGAAAGAAAAGCGAGGAAAAATTCAATACCCCGACGCGTTGCGTGTTCGTCTACGATACGGCCGAAATTGCCTCTCGATAAGCCGCGCGACGCCCTTAGACAGATTAAATCAACTCCCCTCGTTTCCTTCCATCATACGTACTATAGGGACTTTCACCACCGGCGTCGTCGGCCGAGCCAAGGAGCATTACATAATTCATCGTCGGGCCAAAACAACGACGGCACCGATAACGGCAAATTAAACGCGCTCCCGCGACAATGACGCGGTGATGTCTCTGTGCGCGTGTACAGAGCGGCATCTCGGCGTGACGGAGGTGCCATATATATATAGGCGAGCGAAGGGTGTACGGTACAGGAGGGGAAGAAAGGGCAAAAACTTAATTACAAGAAAGTTATTATCGAGTATAGCTGGCCCGTAGATTGAATTTGCGGCTTCCGACAGCTGTCGTAGCCTCTCCCTTCGCGCTGCCCTCTTTGCCCAATGAGATGGGAAAATTTAGGAACGTCCGCGCTACGAAGTGTACACGCGCCCACTCGTCGCGCACGACCCGAGATAGACAGAGCGGGAGGATGACGAGAGCGTTCCGAGAGATAGCCGATCTCGATTGTGCGAGCTCCATCGTCGTCAATTATTCTCGCTCGCGGCTAGAGAAAACGCGAGCAGCAGCACGTGTAGGTATATATAGGGAAGAGATAGCGCCTCGGTTAATTGCGCGTTATCGCTTGCCAGGCAGTTGGTTGTGTCCCCTTGAGCGTACGTGTATATATATATATATATATATATATATATATATGTGCGACTTGTCCACTGTAGATGCAACGACGCCTGTATACGTATACTGAGGGCATGAGGAGGAGAGAAGGAGCCCGACTGTTGTACCCAATGTAGCGCGTGAGCGGGATAGTTTGTATATAGCTGATGGCGATGACGACCGAGTGGGCGGTCCGTGGGGAATGGAAGGAACGCGGTCCGCGGTACAAAGGGCCATTTCCTCCTTCGATCTCTCGCTTTTTTGGTCTCGGCCTTTTGTAACGGCAATAACGACGAATTGCTCGTTTGCGCCGATCGAAGGTGTGAATAATCAGAGCCGCGTGCTGGGGATCTCGTTCCGGTTGTTTCGAGAGACACGGACAAACAAGAACTTTCGGGGCGCGGGGAATTTCATTCATTCGTTTGAGAATATGTCGGTATCAAAGTTGGCAATGGAAAAATAAAATATAATGGAGTATATACTTGTTCCTCGGAATGTATTTGACGCGATCGTTATTTACAAGTCATTGCTATGCGGGGCATCCCCGACTTTAGTCCCTAGTTTTTACCCATCATGAACGACTGGTACCAATTGAAATTTGGATTTGACGTTTCTGTAACTACATGTACGGGGTCAAATGATATAAGGCGTGTACCCCACGTAGGAGCAATAGGTTTCTATAGGTACACGCACAATCATATTTGGGTAATATACACGGAGAGGGAAACAAAAAAAAAAATTTCCCCATGCATGTAGTTTTCGAAACGTAAAACTGCCCTCATCAGCCGCGGCAATGGTTAATTTGAACGATCCTTTTAGGCGCGTTTTATTTTTTAATGCGCAGTATACCCAAATGTACAGTTGCAGCGCCGACGTCTGGTATTTCAAAAACAATCACCCGAACGTGAAAATTGAAGCACCGAAGCACTGCTCGGGCTAATAACATACATCAGCGAACTTCGAGGGTTGCATGTTGTGTTACTCCTTTAACGAGAGGAGAGAGGTATACACACACATACCCGGTACCGTTACGGATATTAACATTTACTCGCCGACTTCTCCCGAGGAAATAAAAAGGCCGATATTAAAGATTCTCCTCTCTCTCTCTCCCTCTTGGGGCTTTTTTTTTTTACATCTGCATGTTGGGTACTTTTTGAGTAATATCTCTTGTATGGCAGTCGCGGTTGCTGCCGCAGGATCCCTGGCGGAGAAAACGAGGGGAGTACACGAGAAGAGAGAAAGAAAGAAGAGGCGAATAAAAGGCAGATAAGCGCAAAGCGGCCTGCAGATTAAAGGTAAAAGAATACGTACGCAGTCCTCCTCCGCGACTCCGGAGATAAGGAGCGCGCGCCCTGGCAGGGGGGGGGGGAAGAAAGGAAAACAAGATAGCTCCTCGCGAGAGAAAAAAGGCGACGAGATAGCGCCTCGTACAGCATAGCATGGGTAAACACGCGCGCGCTCGAAAATTGCAGTTTAATTTTCCCCCGCCCCGAAAAGCGCTAGGCTCGCCGTGTCAACGGAGCAGTCGACAAATTGCACGAGCCATTTCGCCGGGGTGGAATTTTCCCGATGGCCCGGCTAGACCGTGTACATGTGCACACTGGGCGTTAAAAGACTCTGCTCCGGGAACAACGAGAATACAAATTGAAAAAGAGGAGGAGGAGGAGGGAGGGTCGATACGATGACGATTGCTGCAGCGAGTGTAATCAGGCGCTCGGTCGGTTGGGCCACAGTAGAGGGGAGAGGAGGAAGGAGTTGGTTGTGTTTTTTTTTTTTTCATTTATCTCGCGGTGGTGGCCTGCACGGCAACAATAAAGCCCATAATTCTTGGCGATCTCGCGTATACTCTTTCCTCGAGCTGTACATGCGGTAGCTGGTAGCGGTAGCCCGCGAAGATAAGAAGAAGGAGGAGGAAAAGCTGGGAGGAGGAGGCGGACGTATATTTCTCGGGGGAGACTCGAGATTTTCTCAGCGGAGGAGGCTCGAGAGAAGATATTCCACTGTGCGCGTTGTGGCGAATGTGTGCGTGGGCGTGAGATCCCCGTTGGAGCGCACATGTACGTATATGCTTAAGGTACACTCGTCAGGTCGAGAAATCGAAAGAGACGAATCGACGAGTGGGTGTAAATATCTTTTGCCAACTTGTTGCTTTGGTTGTTTTGCCCCTTTTTTTTCTTCATTTTTTTATTTATTACACGTAAGTACACCCATACCCAGTGTTAAAAGAGAAGATGAAAAATAAAGATGAATCTGCTGTAATTTCTATCCCGATTCCTTCCCCCTTCGCGAGCTTGTCAAAGATGAGAAATTAGCTTTGCACGAGAGAGAGAGAGAGAGAGATTTGTTTTTCCTTCCTTGGTGTGTTTTGCCGAGGCGCTCTCTCTATCTCCGTGGTGTATTTCTTGCTCCGCGCACACGCGAAGAAAACCGATCACGCCATGCTTTATAATGTCACGAGCTTTTGAAACGCTCGCGATGAATCATACTCCCGCATTAATAACTGCAAATCGTACCCTTCTTCCCTCGTGTACCAGTTTATCCATCACTTTCGCTCGTACAATCCAATGGTACAGGTTATTACTCTGTATTTCATTTTTCCTCCCTAAGCTCACGAGTACACTAAGACGTTGTTTAGTCAACAATCGGCGGGAGTAAGTTATCCAATTACCCAAGGGGACGCGTAACGTGCCTGTACCGAGGTCGTTAAAAGAGTCGTCGGGGATCGTATCCGCCGGTTTTCCCGGAAAACGATCATAATCGGGACGCGCGCCCATCGGAGCATCTTAATGGCTAATAGTCGCTAAGCTTCCCAAGTGCCCATACATCTGTAACATCCACCTTGAGCGAGCTAATTTCAAACGCGGCCCCACACAGCTAATGGTTTTTGTGATCAGTTAAGATGATGAAAGATTTCCGCTTCTGATACTATGCATATACAATATGGGCAAGGGAGATTGTTACTATGTATGATGAAATTCAAACGATACCTGGGCTGAAAAAAAAACTTACAATCATCCGCGATTAAACGGTATACGTGTTATGCAATGTCGTATAATGTTACAGCAATGTATGATTGGGTTCGAAAATAACTCGTGCAATTACCGAATGATGTTGTATGGTTGATTGACACCTGTTGTCAAGCCTGCAATAATACCAAGGTAAATGTACACCACAACATATGTATGTATGTATGCTGTATGTGGACATATATATGCGTGAAAAAAAGAAAAAGAAAAAGTTTTCCGAGTAGACTCGGCACTCCGTCCCCGCGAAACGAATATTTCCCTCGACGAGGCACTTCAACTTCTGGAGGATAACAAAGACGCGCCAACCTTGGGGGGAAGGGGTTAAACAAGAGCGCGGGCGAGCAAGGAAGCTGGAGAAGAAGAAGTCAAAAGAGCAATAAAAAGGCGTGGCTAGCAACTGAAACGAAATGAAACAGAGTAGGGTACTCGCACACAATTGGAATGTTTGAAACGAAGAAATTGGCGTGGAGGCTTACAGTGGTACTCGATTTAATTGAGCTACGTATGAGACATCGGTTGGGCTGAAAAAAAAAAAAAAAAAAAAATCATATCATTTACCGAAATAAACTACATTTGCATCCACGAATAAATCTAAGTATTGAAGCTTAGCGTGATACGTAGATTTTTAATTACAGCTCATTGTTAGGAGCTTAGCTGTCACCTTTTTTACCCAAAGATCCGCGAGTTGACCTCTTTTGTATCGTGCAGTCGACTTGTCGGCAGCTTATTTCCAGGCAAAGATAAGCACGTGCTTACAACAAGAGCGACTCCATGGCACGTCGACAGTGACGATGACAGGGACGAGTAAGTATATGGTGTGCAAAGGTGAAACATAAAGAGAGAGAGAGAGAGAGAGTTTCGTGTCAGGGGAGAGAGGAATATATATGCACTCGGGGAGCGATGAGAGGGCGTTCGGGGACTAAAAATACAGATAACGAACCGAAAGCACTTTTGACCCGCCATGCCTAAGGATTTATAGCGATGCAACGAGCAGCCCCACATCGGCCCACCACCACCCCCACTTTCTCCCTTCCGCACTCGCGAGAGGCATAAATCACACGCGCTCGCAGAGGAGAGGGGAGAGCGTGTTTATTTCCGACTCGTTTGTTCCTCTCCTCGGGACACTCTCGCGCAGAGCTTTATTTCCAACACACGCGACCTATATCGCGGGTATATGTACGATTCCCTTCCCCCTCCCCAACTTCTCGTGTAACGTACCGCGATCGGTTATTCGTTGATAATAATAATAATAATAAGTCATACACGTAACTGTCGCTCGTTACGACGTGACGTGCTTTGTGCCGCTAACGTGCAGGGACACTCGTAACGTATACGGCTGATATTTTGGCAGCCGGCCGCCGTAAAAATTGACACTCGCGCGCGCCCTGTGCGGATCGTTACTGCCCCCCCAATCCTGCCGTTACCGTGCGAATATACATATGTGTGCATACATACGCAAGTGCCGAAGTTGTCGAACCATTTTTTACACCTGGACGATTGGCCCACGCTTTTTCTCCCTCCTTTATTCATTTTTTTTTTTTTTTTTTTTTTTTTTCAACGGGAATATTAACGGTTGCGTGGGTTTACGTGTAACTCAGCTCAGCTCAGTTTTGTTGAAATTTTGGCATAGGTACTTGGTGCGAAACGCATACCAACTTACCTTTTTGCGGAGAAAATGGGACTTAAGACTCACCTGAAACAGAAAAAGAGAAAAAAAAATTTAGACCAATTAATGATAGTGCCATTGACTTATTTCGAACGTGCAGGTTCATGCAGTTGGGTCATTATATCAAAGTTTACTGTAACCCATCGCTTCTTAACCTACACATAACGACCAAACTACGTTAGCCGTTGTACGTGTGCACCAACGTATTATCCAACCAATGGAGTTATATTGTACAAGTTTCGTCAGTGTCTCGACAGCGAGTGAACTTATAACAAGTGCCGTTTGCGTTAATTTCAATCGTAAGTTTGTCACTGTACTCCCTCCCCGATTCGCATTGAGCGAAATCACTCTTACGTAGCGCAGGAGGTATATAGGGTATATGGGTACAAAACAAAACGGGGCCACTTGGAATGTTGTTCATTCGAAATTCAGCGCAATAGGTGGTATATGTATATATACGTGCACTTCTCATAGTTGTATATGCCCGTTCTTGCGAGCTCCTCAAGATTTGCCCGTCTCTCGCGCGCAATTTTCCCTCTGCGCGAACTCGAGGATCACCAGCAGAATGTTAATCTCGGAATATTTCGAATTTCGAAACTTCAAAGTACACCCCTTACACGCTCTCTCTCCCTCTTGACCCTTACCTCCCACTGTACTTACTCTTGAAAACCCCCAACATTGTAATTGAAACGAGTCCTCGTACGCACAACTCTTTGTCAAAATAACTCCCGGGAATTCCGAGCACAGATACCACCTTGAGACATATTATATACAGTACATATATAGTGTTGTCTCGGTGTGCAAAAACCGTCTTAAATTTTGTGAGGAACACCTTGTGTTTCCGAGAAAGAAGAACTGCTGTTCCAATCGATTTTCGAGAGAACTTTCCCGGTCAATCACGGAATCCCAACGAGCCCCGACACAGTCGCCGGTCAACTTTCCTTTGGCGCTCCCACGGGAGTTTTCCAAATTTTTTTGTTTTTACACCCAACCACCGCTGCCCTTCCAAAGTCGTAAAAAAAAAAAAAAAAGAAAAAAAAAGTACATAAATCGACTCGACGCCCGAAAATCGAGTCACGCGAGCCCCCCAAACGTACAGTAGAGGCGCCCGCGAGGCTTGTTTATACGACAGCGAGGACGAAATCAAACGACCGCAATCCACGGATCGACAAACTCTCGTGCATAAACGAGGGGACTCGGATCACTCGTAAAGCGTACTTCTTTATGCCCTCGCGGGCCCTTGGCCTCCTTCGAGAACTTTGCCCAAAGCGCGACGACTTCCCTCCGATTTGTTTGCCGATCACTCGGGTAAACAGGAAGGGCCATCGTCGACGCGAAAAGCTATATAATGAGCTCGAACGACAATGGGGTATCGAAAAGTTTGCTCGTCCCTGTTACCGTAATTGTCCGCTAAATTTGAGAAGGAATATTTTGCGAATAATAGTATAAGTCATGTACACAGCATGCGTTGTTGCCTCAGTTTTGGCAAAGGAGAACCAACCGAGGTACAATGGGTTATAGAGGCCGAGTTAAAAGTACATGCAGTGTTTCCCGAGCGCGAAACTAAAGCAAACTAGCAAGTAGGTAGCCCACCCCCACCCTTCTCCTCCTCGAGAGTTTCGGAAGTAAGACTTTGTTCGCAAAGTATCATTATTGAGCTGCCGCTGTACCACTCCCCCACCCCCCCCTCCCCCGTCCTTCCACCTTTTCTGATATGTACGGCGAGCGCTGTATTCCCGGGACTGCTTGAATACGCGCCTGCCGAGTCTTGGTTCAAAAGTTGGTAATGCCATTTGCCTTTTATCCAGCGGCGGCTTTATCCATTGTCCATCGGGGCTGGAGGGAAAAGAGATCCGGATTTCCCGGAAAAATTGAGTATACAGAGAGCAAGAAAAGGCGGGGGGGGGGACAACCAGAGAGAGAGAGAGAGAGAGAGACTCGGGGAAGTTTATTAATGAAATTTCCTTCCGAGCGATAAGGGCCATACTGCCGCAGCGGTAAAATTGACTCTATTTCCTCCCTCCCCCGCGTTCCGCTGCCCGTGATGGTAGTTTACTAATGAATCTGAATATTTCAATTACAGCGAAAGAGAGAGGTGCATGCATATCAAGGGGCTGGGCGAAATTTTTTCTCGCCACCTCTCGAGAAGTTGGCTCTCCTCCGATGAAAGCCTGATGAAGTTCGCCGGGAGGATCGATCCTTCGTTGCTTGGCGAAAGAGGTAAGCGATGGGCTAAATAAAAGCAAGTTAATTATTTTCTTCACCCCCCACCCCCTGCCTTCGGCTACCTACTCTGGTGTATAACTTGCTCTTTTGGACCGCCACTCCGGAACTTCTCTATACATTTCCTCGGGGCAATAAAAGTTTGATCACCCCTTTTTTTCGCGGAAAGTTCGATCATGGTATCACTTGGATTCTCAAAGTGCTCTTCAATGGAACAGGTCGTGCGCCATTTGTGAGCAAAACGAAATATTCGTGTTTTTTTTTTTTTTGTTCTCCAATAAAAGTGATGTATAACCGATGTTTAAGTTAATTAAATTCAGCATTACTGTATACCCATACGTTACTGCCCCGTCTCGAGGAATAAAATATCATCTCCCCGAAACCGCGACGTCGCTAATTGAAATTGATCGGTCGGATCTCGCATCGATTCCGAGTGTCGATTCGTACGAGGCGGGAGACACTTTTACAGGCATACGATTGAATGAAAAAAAAAAAAAAAAAAAGAAGCATAACGGGTGCGTCGATTTGCTCGTGACGCAGTAATTTTTGGCGTTTAAGCGAGAGAGACGCCTCGAAAAACCGGAGAAAAAAAATGAGAGAGTAAGAAGAACGACGTGCAGCGACGATGAAGTAAAATAAAAAAAAAAAAAGGGTAGGAAGCCGGTCCCCTCCGGCAAATTAAGCGCGTCAATTTTCGGGCGACGCCGCCGCTGATCGGCGATTTCGCGAAAGCAAGAAACGAAGACTCTGTCCCCACAGCTCGCGATAATAAATCACACGGGAAGGGAGAAAGGGAAAAACGAGGGGAAATAAAAGATGCGCGTGACGTCAAGGAGGAAAAAGGGGAGGCGAGAGTTCGCCGCCGCTTGTCTTTTTAATTAGAGGCAAAAAGAAACAAGATCGCGATTACCCGAACTTAACGTCGAATAAAGTTAAATCACGCGACGCGTTTGGGGTATGCCGCGCAGCACTGCATACTACATCGACTCTCATCCTCCTTGAATCCACGGAGACGACGTCCTAGTCGGACGACGATTCGGCTTGCAGATCGAGCCGGTTTCCTGCGACGATCCCACCATGAGATTAGCCCCCCTCCCGGCTCGTGTCTTCTTATACGTGCGTTTGTCTCCGAGGAGGAGGAGGAGGAGGGAAAAAAAAAGGGTGGGAAGGGAGGAAAGATTCTAATGTCGGGTAATGAAAGTCCTCCCGGCTGTCACGGAGAGCCAAGGGAGGCGTGAGAGACGAAGGTCCTGCGCGTATTTGCCGCTCATGGAGGAGACACATACACACACTGTATCTCTCGGGGGGAAAAGAAGCTAGAGTCCCACTCTCTCGTGGGTGAGTCGAAAGATGAAGGACAGTATATAGATGAGGCGCTTACAGCCCTCCTTGGCTCTTCTTACGCGCTTCACACATATATATATACACGTTAAAAATCTCACGGCTGCCCGACGAGGTTTCGCCAAAGTTTAATTACGTACCTCGTTTCGCGCGACACGTCGTGTTGGTTTTGAGAATCAAGGTCTGGATTACCCTTTTTCTTCTTCTTCTCTGAACCCATCATTGAGATGTTTGTCGAGGGATTTAATGAATATTATACGTACGGCGGAAAATTTCCACGTGAATCAAACAGTTTCCGAAAGAGAAATTTCCCGTCAGCGCGAAATTACGCGTTAAACTACTTCGCGATGGAGTATAGAGCGTACGGTTGTTTGAATACGCGGTGTAAATAAATATGAGTTAAAAAGTTCAAGTTATCCCGATGCAGCGGCTAAAAGTTTGCCGTGATTTTCGCTCATGTAACTTTGGCACACGATGTATAGGACGCTTGTATGTGCACGAAAAGTCTACCCGTTTTATTAATGCACTTTTGCAACGGAAGCCACGTTATTATGTTTCCCTTGACGAACTTTTCAAAAGAAAAATCACGCCACCGCTTTTTGACAATTTTCTTACTCGTGATCTCTTGTATTATACACATATATAACACACATAGACGAGAAAGAAGCACCAGAGTAAAGATGGGAATAATGTCGGTGAATGAACACCCAATAGCGCGATTTCAATCTCATAGAGAGTATAGCGAGAGCTTTTCCAGCATGAAATGTGTTTACACTGCGCTCAGATTGCTTCTGCGACGCGTGCACTTTAGCTGTTGCTGCACGTGTTGAATACACACATAATGCCATCGTGCACTGCTTCTCGGATGGATATGTGTGTACGTATACACATACATAGAGAGCGACGTCTAAATTTCACGCCGCTCCTCGAAGAAAAGATGTCCCGGGGGTATTTATGAAGTCTGCCCGGGAAAATGCTACCTATCAAACGCACACACGACGTGCGTATATACATGTACTCCAGAGTCACTGGAAAGAGAATATCAGCGAAAATTGAATTCTTTTATCGCCGAGATGTGATATCGAGGGGAGTACCGGCCATTATGCACCCGCTTTCATTGAGCGATGATAATACACGACAACCGTAGCGCTTTATTTCTCTTTTCCTACAATGGTCCTCGTCACTCCTGCGAATGCAACACACGCTACGACTATACATTGTCGCAAGGAGATTGAAATAAAAAAAAAAAAAGCTCGATAGCATTTCCCGGGAACAAATCAAATCCAACGCAGCGGCAGCAGCGGTGATCATACAGGGGAGTTCCTTTTATCCCCCGAGATTTCATCCATCGGCTCGTCGTGAGCTATACACAAGCTGCAACGGCCGACTCGCGATCGCGACGTAAAAACCTGGAAAGAGGTGCTCCCAACGAAACGCAGCAGCATATGTGTGCACGGGGGAAAAGTTGGCGTGCGCGCGAGAGATAGATGGAAAGGAAAGAGGAAACGAAGGAAGCGATACGCTGCTTCTGCAAAAGGCGTAGCATCATATATGTATGTATAATACGTAGCGGGGAGAAGAGGAAACAAGAGGCGCAGGAGGTGGAGGAGAGTTGGCACGCAGGTGGCGATAAATCTCGGATTTAACGAGGCGCGAGAAAAGATCGGGGAATATTCGATGCAGGAGACAAATGACGTCTAATGGGGGAAATGGAAGCCGGTTTGACGATTTGGCTCGTATATATGCGTGTCGGTGGCTTTGCTCCTATAGATGCCTATCGGCTCCCCCCTCATCTCGGACATTTAATTAATAACAACACCCACCGAGGATGACGTTCCACGGCTGTGTGAGTAATGGCCTCCGCCCATCTTGATTGCTCCCCACCAAGAGGAACGAGAAAACTCCTCTGCGGAGAAAGAGAGATAAGCCAGCAGCGCGAATCTTTCTCTCTCTCCCTATATAAATATACTAACTCGTCTCTGTTGGTCCATCACTATGGTGCGCATATATATGTAGGCAGTTCGGCAGAAAGACACGCAACACACGCGGCGAGGGAACATCATCGCTCACGCGCGACCGATTTATTAGACATTATCGGAAAATCGTTTACGAGACGCGCCAAAGGCTCCGCTCCTCCTTACGATGCAGCTCTGCAATCCGTCCGATATGACGAATAAGGCGTCTGTGCCGATTACGAGAGCACGTTAACCGCGACCATATAACCGGCAGCTCCCTGCTATGTATATACGCGGAGGGTAGGACTCAAAGCTCAAAGAGAGATTGTCTGCGTCGACGTGCACAGCCTTTGACGAGCGATTAGGATTAATGCGTTTACGATCGAGTGGTGCCTGCCTCACCAAATGTCCCCTTTCATATACACAGCCGATTATAATATATATTATCGTATATTTGTAGTTTGATGTCGATCGGGGGGGCTGCTTCCAATTGGCGATCGTCGGTTCTCGTAAAGAGTTTCAATAATGAAATGCAGGATTCAATAAAAGGCCGCGATAACGAGTGCGTATATATTTATACAATATGCAGGTGCACTGATTGGATTATTTTCGATGGAGCCTGTTTCAGGGCAAAATTCAGCGGGGTGTAAAAATAAATATTGATCGAGGGACTAGCGAGTGGGGGGGGGGGCGCGAAAATTGCGGGGTAATAACCAATTAGCGTCAATTATGCGTCAATTAAAATCAGTCGGGTTTAAAAAATAAGTTTCCGCGGCGCACGTGTGGGTACGTGTGGGTACGTGTGCGAGAGGGGAGTGTGTGTACCCGATAAAAAAAGACCGGATGCACGGTGAGGGTGGATAATTAAATCGCACCCGCTTTCTCCCCAACGCATTCGTCGTCCGGCTGAGCGGTGGAAGCTCTCCTCTGGCCGCTTGAATTTTCGTGACTTATTCGCGCGACGATTCAATTACAAGAGGGCCGGGGGGAGGGGGAGGAAGAAAAAATGTCAAAAAAATGGCAATGCGCGAATGTCGAAATTCACGAGTTTTCCGAGTGCAGGGAAATAATAAGTTCGCCGCTTGACGGTGCTCGAGTGTTGCACTTGATGAAGAGAGAGAGAGAGAGAGAGGGATTATTAAATTTTTCACGGATGAGAATGGCACACTCGAAACTTTTCCATGAATTTTTTAATTCCAATCGCGCAGCCTCTCTAAATTCGGCTCCGATCTAGTTTTGGATTCGGCGAGCTATGCGAGATGGATGCAATTTTTTTTTCTTTTTTCTGTTTTCCCGCAAGGACCATTTGAGTATTGTTTGGATTTTGCGTGGAGGGAAATTCGTCACTCGATGATTTTCGTTTTAATTGAAATCGTCCCCCCACAACGAGCCGCGAGTCAATTAAAAAGGTAACAAGCACGGCAAACAAAAATACACGCACGTGAAATTGAAATGGGGGAAACAATATATTGACAAAAAATAACCACGAATGGAGGACCAAAAAAAGCCTTAGGCAGAGACAAATGCTAAAATATAGAGTAGCATTGGTGGCAAGTGTTATTAGCGAGCAGGACACGAGTGGAGACTAATCAAACACATTCTCTCGCGCGTGCAGGTGGTGGTTGTTGTTTGGAGTGTAAGTTGTGTAGCTGCTGATGCTGCAGTACAGAGCTTATTGTGGAGCTCGCAATTTACCCACTGGGGAATGATTGTTAAAATAGACGCGAGTGCCACCTGTGCATATACTGGCTGTATGCACTCGTGGAGTGGCGAGGAAAGTAGAGCATGCCCTAGAGAGAGAGCCAACAAGAGCAAGGGGGAAGAAACATACGTTACAAGAGACACACAGACCGTCGTTGTATGGACATCTCTGTTACGTATACCTCTCGTCCGAGTGTGTATGCAGATAATAGAATGAAGGGATATAATACCTACATATACGCAGGTAGAGGCGATTACAAACTGGTACGGGCATCATCGGTAACGGGTTAACGCATGCACGTGTATGTGCGAAAGAGCCCGAGGGATGGGGGGGGGGGAGGGAATCATTGGCGAGCGCCCAAGAGGAAACGTCAAAGAGAACCGGGGCTTTCGAGCGCCAAGTGCCTAAGCCGGCGATTAGTAGCTGAATGGAGCTTGTGTGTCGGGCGAATCGTCGAAACCTCCGCTCCCTCTCTCTTGCTTGTGTATTTTACGGTTACCTTGGTGAGGTTTCGTTAACAATCAAAGCGGTACTTATGATCCAGAGAATGTGTGTGCAAACAACGAATCCTCGATTGGAAATTGATACGTGCGTGTGTGTTGTTTGTCTTTCATTTGAGAGAACCGAAAGTGTTATTGCTTAAAAGGTTGGTGTGAACGATTTTCAACATTTAAACGTTAGGTCTTTAATGTTTAACTTCTCGGTGATTGAAATTTAAAAAAATAGAATCAACCTCATCAGATACAATCACAGCAGGTGAATGAAAAAAAAAATAACGAAACACCCACATTATTGCACGCCCACGAAAAAACAATTCAAACTACTTCTTCGTGAAACGAGCCAAAAAAATCTGTCGTATCTGAGAACAAAAATAAATAAATTGGCAGATGAGCTTTAAAAAATATATTAGGTACTTTTTTTATCGATAAATACACATAAAATATTTCAACTACAGGCGACTACAGGAATCTCTGAAAATCTCAAAAAAATTGTATCTGAGTTTCATATATACCTCTGAGACAAAGGTTTACGTCAAAGTATATTTTTCTCAAATTTGCCAATTTAGAAAATAAATGTGATTTTTTGAATAATTACGAGTTACTAATTTAAAGAATTTTTCATTCGTCCAACCACAAAGTGGATAAACCAATTTTTTTTGATTCCAGGAAACTCTTGAGTGTGGTTTTTTTTTGTAGGATCGTTCGTACCGTCATCAGATACATTAAATAATGCGAGCCACGACTACACAACATCGGGGAACGCCTGAACATTCAAAGTAACGACACCGAATCCTCTGGTCGTCGCATCATCCGAAACTGTCTCTCCTGTAGCTACATGTACACACTTTACTTGAGTGTTTTTTTTTTTCTCCACCCCTTATTTATACCGGCAAAAACGCTATATTGCCAATACACTTAACAAGAACGAGGACAACAACAACAAGAACCAACAACAGCGACGATCGTCGTTGAGGAGGAAGGACAAGAAGAAGCCTCAAGGCGTGTAAGGAATGCCATACGAGGTTTTTGAGTACACCTACACGCCAACGCGAGCACGTAACCCCTCCCTCGTCCTCATCTTGTGTTCTCGGCAACGGCATCAACAGGAACAGCAGCGAAGCAAAAATACGCGTTGTACTTTGGATCGGAACACATCGCGAGAGTGTAGAAGGACGAGATAAAAGAGAGTAGGGGGTACGTATGGGCACACGAGAAAGAGAGAGAGAGAGAAAAAAGGAGCTATACGTATGCGGCAGGGACATCGCACCTCCGTACACCCCTTTCTCTCCGGCTCGTCGTTTTCTTATTACTGGAGGAGACCGAGTCGTATTCTCCTCGGAGTGAGTCTCGTGTTCGATGCAACGGAGCGGAAAAAAAGGGCCGAAAGGGAGGAAGAGGATGAGGAGGACGGTGGCAGCGGTGGTGGTGGTGGTTCGAGGCTAATTCACGAGCTTGTCAAGCGTTAGCGAGTCACGCCGCGAGAGATATGCAAATGACAGGCCAACCAACTTCTACTCACTCTTCCTCTTGCTCGCCTCGTTCTTCTTTCTCTCTCCCGTCTCGAGCTCGTGTGTCTCCGTTGTTGGCTCTCGTTGTACGCAAGAAGGACGAGACGAAGGAAAATAAAAGAGGAACCACCGAGAAATCGATTACGCCCCGGATAGTCGCCTTTCTCTCTCCTGTATACTACTGTTTGCTCCACGATTCCGATCTCCAAGCGAGATACGTTTATGCCTCCACACCACTACACTAAAAATGACTAGCTCGTATAAAGGCCCTACCGTTCGTTCGTGGCGTTGACTTGTTTAACACCAGCTCGGGTATTATGCAATAGCGCAGTCCACAAGGACTCCTCCCTAAACGGAGCAAGGAAACCTCTATCACTTTCTTTCCTCCGAGCAGTCGGCACTTTTCAACCCCAACCCTCTCTCGTCCTACAATGCGTACACTCCTTCTCAGCGTGTATACATGTACCTTTCGGCTTGCGTGAGTCTCTCTATGTATTATGTATTTACCCTCTACTTATCTCTTGACTCGTATACTTGGTGGTTGTAGCGCCAACCTTGTCAGTGGATTCACCACCTGTTTTCTCCACGACCAGATTAAAATTATCATCGTTGCTGCTGTTGTTATTACTGTACCTTCGCGAACTCGTATTGAAATATTATCTCGAGGGTTCAAAAATGATGTTCTCTTTTCGACGGACAATACGCACACAAAGCAGGATCGTTAAAGACTTTGTGGCCCTGCAAAGCTGTGTGGTTTCGCGGGAAACGCTAATGATAAGGCCGACAAACAGGGAAGGAGGAGGAGGGGGGGGGCACATCAGCTTCAAACATTTATATACGCGTATGAACACGGACTAATAGCGTTTGAATTCGATTCAATATATACGCACCCGTGCCATCAACGTCGCACGCTTGAATTACCAAACTAATTAGCGCGAATTTCGCGCTCGCGGATCGACGTGTGCAAACGTGAAAAGGGAACGGGGGCCCCGTAGGGGCGTTGGGATTCACGTTGTATGTGCATCATAGTCAAACAATAATATCGACACGTGTAACATGAAAGTATATATATATATAATACGCGAAGAGACTCGTTTGTTCGCTCGTTGTTTGCTTGCAAACGTGAAAATTGATTATTAATAGATGCGCGCGCGTCAAACTTTAATCACGCGTGTGTGTGTGTGTGTGAGATAGACACGAATGAAAAAAAAGCAAACGAACGAGCAAAAAAGAGGAAATAGCCAACAATTCCCCGGAGAGCACTGGGCGGATGGAGTGGATCAGCCGTGTATCGCTTTACAATCGAAATTCCAAACAAAACTGCTGAAACATGGACAAAGTTTGCCACCTCTATCCTGTACGTATGTGGGTACACACCAAACACCTGTGCGGAAGCAGTGGCAGAGGAAATTCCCTCGAGAGTATCGATACATCGTGTGAAATCACATCAAAATCGGGCTCTTACGACATGCAAGTTGACGCGAAAGGGAATTTTGCGATGTACCATCGATGTACACACTTTGAATAAGGAATCCCAGCAGCGTCAGCAGCAATCACTCAATCACTCGGATTAACAGCAACTCTCGTGAAACACACGCGTATGCCAAGGGGCGAGGGGGAGAGGTGTCAGTACGATAGATACAGAGCACGTGCTTCGTCGACATTGTCGTCGTCATCGTTGTCGCGGGGCATAATTGACGTTGAATCCGCCCACTGTGATACGTAAGCAAGAAGGGACCGATGATCAGGCGCGCGCTCGCATTATGCGCGTGGGGCAAAAAAAAAAAAAAAAAAGAATCCGAAGAAGAGAGAGAAAACGGCGCACGTTGTTTGGGCGCACAGTCCGAGGGACGATGATGAACGAAAGAGTGCACCGGGGCCGATCTTCCATCTATATATATATATAATGTATACCTTTTGATGGGGAGGGCCGGTCTTTTAGGCGATTCGAGCCGCTTTCACGAGCCATTTGTTCTCCCCGCGGTGCTACCGGCGCTAGTGCCAGACCGCGCTGCCGATTTATTTTTCTCGCGCCAGCTGCCACCCTTTCGTACCTTTTTTCTCTTCATTTTTTTTCTCTTGCTTTTCTTGTTTCTTGTACCCATTGCTCCCTTGGAGGGAACCACGAGAGAGTAACTCTTGCGATTCCTTGCTCGGAAGCTCAAGTACCTTTACGTTTTTTCTTCTTCTCGTCACTCTCCCCGGTGACGGTGCGATAAGGATATTAGAAATTCGTCTCCAGTGCGATGATCTCTCCGCGAGAGGAGGGCAGGGCTCTGCAGTTGAGTTATAGTCCTGTTGGCTCGAACATGTTCATAAAACAAACGCTGGTGGCTCATGGCACTGCCCCGTTGTTTATCGCGATTGAGATTAAAAATGGCCAGTCGCCAAACACAGACACGCGCGCTTGATCTTTTAATCAAGTTAATGGTGATTTTTCTTCTCTGCCAACCTCATCTCGACGACAAAGATTGCTGGTTTTGCCCCACAGCATTGTATCGACGGAAATTGGATTATATAAACATGCACTGGACTAGATAGACACGCTGAACGCGATTTGGATACAAAGTCTTTTTTTTCTTCCCATGAATTCGGAGACGAGCCCACGTTCGAGCTCAAAGACGTGGCGATAACCTTTGTAGTTTTTTCCCTTTGCTTACGGTCGGTTCGTACTCGCGGAATGCCCATCTTTAACGGCAACTACTAAAAGCGCGAGAATCAAATAAAACTCGTTGCGCCCAAAGCATTTCGAAACCATTACCAAGGTTCCGCTGTAAACGCATACAACGGAGGAAGAAAAAAAAAGGCACCGCACGACCTACTAGTAGTAAAATTTTTTGCCCGCGCAAACAAGATGCACCGGGTTTAACGGCACCGGAGCGGCACGAAAATCGCCGTCAACGATATCCCCGATCTATTTTCGGACGCGAAAACCCATCAAACCCCCGCGAAAACGGATGTACGCGCACACAAAACAACAATCACTCGGGTGCACGTATCGTCCTTATCGGACCCGTAAAACGTAGAAAATGCTAGTCACGCGCACACAGAGAACGAAAGAAAGAAAAACACATATATAAAGCACGTTAATACACACTGCACTCGGCAATGTTCGGCCCGGCGCGTTTATAAATTTACCGATCTTTCCCAACGACTATCATTTCGCCTCGGTCGTTAAGTGCCCTGTGAGCTGCAGTTTATTCTTTCTTCCGTTTGCTCCTCGCAATGTGCCTCCTTTTCCCTCTCTCTCACTCGCGTTTATTACCGATTCGCATGTATGTACATGTACTTCGAGGAATCTCCGCTGCGCTTGTGTACGTTTACAAGAACTGGATGTTCGGTCGAAGAGGAGCAAAAAAAAAAAAAAGGGGAAAAAAAAAGATTGAATCTCCTTGAGGGATATTTAATTTGCAAGCTGTTAAACGTGCCCGTAAATATCGTTGAACGATGTTCGAAGCCCTTAACGATTTTTCCGGAAGAGTTGAATTGTCACAATAATCGCCGGTTCGCAATCAACGTAACCAAGGAAGGATTGTGCGTTTGACGGGGGAGGTTCGAGGAAAAGAGAGGGGCGCTTAGGGAAAAGAGCGATAAAAATCTCGAGCCAGCGCGAGAGAGGGTGGGAGAAAAATCGACAAGGAAAGAAGAGGCCCGCATAGTAAATACATATATACGCCCTAACGCACAGAGAGCCGGTGTAGAGAAAGGGGGGGAGAAGAAAAGGAGCGGCAGTGGCCGAAAAAGCGCGCTCTCTCGCGAGACACAATGTATGCATATGGATATATAATATACACACACATATATATATATATATATATATATATATATATATATATATATATATACCGTGTGGAGTGGGAGTAGTAGTAATACGTGCGCGTGCATCGGAATGCGGGGGACGCAGCAGGAGCTAAAAGAGAAACGATGGCAGTGGGCATGTGTACAAAGGAGGCTCGGAGGCAAGAAAAGAATATTGAGTCGCGGATCTCGAAAATATGCGAAACGATCGCCGGCGGTGCAAAGGGGGGGGGAGGAGGGGCTGCCTCGCGCGAACGCAATAAATAATATGCGCCAAAAGAGGTATACGCGAAAGGAGAATCGAATCGCCCGCGTATACATGTATATATGTGTACTTTGGAGAAAAGAGCGGAAGTGTCCCCGCAGCTCGTCATTTCGTTCTCGGTGTACAGGGACGACTAAACGTCGAACCAAATGTCCATGGGCGCATTTTTCGCGCGAATGATAATAGGATCATGTTTTACGGCGCCTCGTTAGCTCGGGCTGCTTGAGATTTACGCGAAACTCCCTCTCGTATACGTATGAAGACTCTCGCGTATTATGTGTGTGTCCTGCGTTCACGTGCACGCACGGACAATGAGGCACGAGTGCTTGGTTGAGCGTGGGTGGTGTGCGACTGGAGCTTCTTTTTTTTTTTTTTTTCCCCTTCTCGGCAAATACGAGGGGATTTCGCATTTCTATGCGCGTGGGCCGGCGCGAGTGTATTTTTTACTTTATGAATGCGCGCGAGAGCGAGGGAGGGGAACACCGGCATTTTTGAGACTACATTGTTCCGAGGCGCATCTACATGAAATCACACGTTGTTTCGACTCTTGTCCCGAGTCATGTTTTTTGCTGCGAGGGGAGGGTCCCTCGTATCGTCTCTCTTTCTTTTTCTCCCTCTCCAAGTGGGCATGTGCAGGATATCGGGGCTGAATTAATACGTACAGCGCGAATTTGTTGCGTTTGACGAGAAATAGCACAAGTGGAGCTTTGGATATGTTATTTGTCCATCGGATGGGTGGAGGGAGGATTTTGAAATACTCGGAGGTGCCTCTGGAATAATAAAGTTGGAAGTTTAAAATTTTAAAGTAGGTTAGAATGGGACTGTTTGAATCCAGGCAAAAAAAGCTGCTTTAGTTACTATGAAAATTGTAAGAAATATACCGAGTGACAAATTCATAATTCGTACTATTTCATACCATTTTATGAATGTTGGCTTACCAGTACAAACAGAAAGTAGTGAATCGTTTTACAATGGTCATGTTACTTGTCTGCTGCATACGTGTATGTTTTTAAATATTTGGTAACAGATGAGCCGCGTTTATATAGCCATATGTTAGTGTGTGTGTATATTAAATGTATGCAGGTATGACGAACTGATCGACACTGATGCCGTACCTCAGCAAAACGTAATATTAAGCCTTTTTGTACCTTTAAGCGTTGTGCGTATTTTGAACGCACTAACTGATGATGCATTCTAGATAGGCTTGTGGATGATAGACCACCTTAAAAGAAGGGTAACTAAATATAGTGTCACTTAAGAACTCTAAGCGTTTTTTTACATTAATTTTCAATCAGACTTAATGATTTATATTTTTAATATATCAATGAAATCCGAAAGATTATTGATTCTTTTTATACCTCCAAAGGAGCAAATAGATGTACTTTAT
>NW_019379850.1:117750-141761 GCF_000648655.2 Copidosoma floridanum | reverse complement strand
GCTTTGTATCGATGCTCATGTACACCAATTGTATGTTACACGTACATGGATAGATATACCTTGGGGGAAAAAAAAAAAAAAAGAAAGTTATTATCGTCACTGTATAGTGTGCGCGGCTGCAGCGACGACAGCGGCAATAATCGAAACAATTAAACTCGACGACGAGATTTCGTCGCTAATTGAAGGAGGGAGCCGGCCGCAGGAGGCGGCAAAAAAATACCCGCATTGGCCGCGCGCCCTTCGCGACGACTACGGAACGGCATTCGCAACTAAACGGCCCGAGTCGACGGCGCTGCGGAGATCCATATGGGAATAACAACTTTGGGGACTCTGCGGTGCGTGTATACACTGCACGTATATAGGTGTATATGTTATATGCGAGGCGGTGATGATATCGAGGAAAAAAGGGGAGAGAAAAAAAAAACGAAAATAAGCGGAGCGCAAAAAGTGCCGTGGCGACTCACTCGATCGGACTCCCGTCTTCTTTCGAAAAAACCGAATGAACTCACTAAAATGCCATTTGTCAGCATATATACATATACATATGTATGTGTATCCTATCTTTTTGATATTCGAAGCAGATGCGCCGCTCAATTTTTCACCTATACGCTTGCATTTATACACACGCGCACACACACAACGTCCAATCAATCCCGGGCCCCGCAGAAACTCGTTTCATTACAGGGGAATCCCGGGGAGGAGAGAGAGAGAAAGAAAAAAAAAAAAAGAAAGAAAGAAAAAGCCAAAAATAATAATTTATGCGCCACATAAATATCCTCGCGCATGAATAACGCGCGCAAAATAAATAAGCCCGGAGCTAAGGGAGCCCCTTTGATTTTAATAGTCCCGAGCGCGACAATAACCCCCTTGTTGGCGATGTGTGCACAAGAGTTCCGCAACAATGGCCGAGAGGGGGGGGGAGCATCGGCAAGCGCGATACTTTAGAGTCGCCATAATTTCTTCACCGAGGAGGAGCAGTCGGCTCTCGGGCGACGATCCATCCGCCATGCATATACGGGCACTTCCGAATGCGAGGCCGAAGGGGCACGCAAAAAAAAAAAAAAAAAAAAGACAAGGGACAAGTCACGGAGGCGTCTTTCGTATATGTACTCTCTTCGGGGGCCCAAAGACCGAGAAAAATGGGTATATATATACAGACAGAGAGACGAGGCGATAAAACGGCCAGAGGCGGCGAACGGTATATAAATGCACGATGAGGAAGAGAGAGAGAGAGAGAGAAAGAGAGCTAAAAGTCAAAAGATGAAAGAGAGTGTATATGGGAGGAATCCAGAGGGCCCGAGACGGTTTTTATGGGAACGAAGGGAGGGGGGGGGGGCTTTTTTTCGCGAGGAGGAAGCCCCACGCAGCAAGAATAAATTGCAAGCGAACGGGAGAAAAGAGCACGGAGGAATACGTAAGGAGGAGCAAGAGAGAGTCTGTCCGTGCGGAGAGTTGACCCCTTCTTTTAAGGGGTCCCTCAGGAGTGGAGCGCAGTCTGGCTCTTTCTCCTTTCGCGGACTTTGTTCCCTCGACAATAGCTCCCAAAGAAAAAGATGCAGGACGGGGGGTGGGTATACGTGTATATACACTGCAGGGCGACGTCTCTCGCGCTTTTTATGTATGTACAACAAGCGGCAGCAACAACATCACGGGGTGTACGCACACACAGGTATATGTATATGTATACATTATACCCACTTACGATGGAGTCATAATATTTTTCATACGGCGATTTATGGCTCCCCCCCCCTTCGTGCAGCGATACCTCCTTCCCCGGTTGCCCTTCGATCGTCCCTTTACTTCCAACGAAACGTGTGGTGCGCGCTCGTATACAGAGATTTTTAGATTAGATTAATTCTTTATTCAAACCTTGTGGTATAACCACGTATGGTTCTCAAATAATTTACAGATAATTAATAGAATAATAGGATACATAACAATTCATCAACATAATTAATAACAATGGATTAAGAATACAGTGAAGTTGACAAAAGTAATTGTTCGCAATATACATGTAATTAGAATTGACAAAATAATTAATAAAATTGGTAATAGTATATAAATTTGTTTTTACTAAAAATAATTTTAAAATGTTTTTAGAGTCGTGAGATAATGCCTTGTTCACGGTTCCAATCTTGGGAATCAGAATCAAGCAATTTGTTAAAAAGAAATGTTTGAAATTTATTTTTTAACCTTATGTCGAAAACTGTAATGCCCAGCGAATTTAGAAGGAGAGTGGATTGGATGAGAAATGAGTGCCTGTAAGTTTCAGTGTGTAATCTTGGACATACCAGGGCTTCTTAAGGCTGCCGAGAAGATCGACGAAGATGATTAAGGTCAGTTGTATGAATGTATTGAGATGATAAGTATTGTGGGTGAGAAGATGCTATAAAAGAGTATGACTGATATCCTAGAAAATAGTCGCGTCGACGACCAACCGATAGCCAGCCCAATGCCATACGACAAGGTGTAACACGCGAGGAATGGTTGATGTTAACACACGCATTTAATGCCCTATGAAGCTTGAGATTAGACACTGAGTCGATGGAATAGTAGGCTGTGGACATATAATCGAACAGTGGAAATATAAGACTCTCAACGAGCTGTTTTCGATTAGGGAATGAGAGTGCATGTGTATAATGTTTCAGTAAATAGAGCGAACGGAAAACTCTTCCGGAGACATATGTAGCATGTCGGTCCCAATTCAGAGAAGGAGTAAGCCAAAGACCCAAATTCTTGACCTCAGTCACATACTCAAGCTCCATCCCATTGATCGTAACCTTCGAGACATCTCTGAGATCAAATGTGCGAAGACAATTAGAACTAGCCAATATCATGACTTTAGTCTTTTTGTAATTAGGGCGAAGTTGATTCTCATTTGACCAACGTGCTATAGACTCTGCATTCCGGGATGCGTCTTCGACCCCAGTGGGCAAATCTTTAGGAAGGCATGAGAGATATATTTGGAGATCGTCAGCGTAAATCTTATAGTTGCAATTGTTGAAAAGAGCCGGCAAATCATTAATTTATATTAGAAAAAGGAGTGGACCTAATACGCTTCCCTGAGGGACCCCTGTCGAAGGAGTATGCCATCCCGAAACAGCCACACCATCTAGCGAAATAGCTTGTCTGCGTTCAGATAGGTAACTATGAAACCACTTTATCACGATGTTATCACAATTAAATTTGCGAAGCTTGCGTAAGAGAAGTCTATGGGAGATGCAATCGAAAGCCTTAGAGAAATCAAAAAGTATAAGTAATGCAACCATACCTGAGTCAATCGCAGATCTCACACTGTTAAGGACGCTAAGCAAGGCGGTTTGCGTGCTGTGACCTTTTCGAAACCCAGCTTGATTTGGATCAAGTAGGCCGCATTCATCAAGATAACTCGACAGTTGAAAATGTACAAGTCGCTCAAACACTTTTGAGATTTCAGGCAGTTATGCGATTGGTCTAGTATCCGACATGGAAGTAGGTATTTTGATTTTTTGAAGAGCAGTGATCAATGCCCGCTTCCAAATCTCAGGAAAATTGCCGTGCCAAAAAAAGAAAAGAGTATACAGAAGGAGGTGGTCCCCGGCTGCCGCGGGGCAACCAAGAAATAATGAATGGTACTCGCGGACCCAGAGGCCCAAGTAGCTCCTTATCCCCCCCAACCCTCGGGAGAAAATCACGCTCGGCGAATCTTATTGTCAAGAATCATTTTCATCAGCCGGATGATACGCGCACGCACGTATCTCCTCCCCCCTGTCCACGACCGATGCGAGGAGGATCGAAAGAAGAAGAGAAACGCATACAAGCCACTATTCTCCATACGTATAGGTACATCATATAGAGGTGCGTGCGTGTTGCTTTCGAAACGGGGGTTGTAGGGGTAGTCGTGCGAACATGCAAAGAGATAAGGAGGTTGCGGTTGCATCTACGCGAGGGGGGATGATTATACGTGCAGGTAGGCGCGGGGCAAATTGTTTTTGGATGCTCGGCGGTGTTCCGCGAAATTTACCGCGTGCGCGGTACTCCTTTCGGGACTTTGCGTGCGCTTATTAAGAGTGATTGGGTGTACGTTGAAAGGACCGTTTATATACATATATAAGGGAGAGGAATGACACGCACGGGGATGGCGCTCGGTCCTTGGCCCGCACTCGGTGGAAAAAACGAGAGGGAAATTAACGGGGAAGTCCCGGTGAGCGCCGCGAGCTGCGGAGCGTCGGTTGGCGGGGCTAACGATGGACAAAAAAAAGGCTGGGAGAAGAGAAAGCAGGTTTGGCGATCGGCAATTTAAAAAATTGCAATCGAATATTACACGCGGTGGGCCAACGGGAGCGCAGGGGGGGGGGGAGGAAATAAAGGAGGAGATCGGCGTCCCGGCTTTTGTGCGCGAGCGTTGATTTTCAAGCGCAGATCCGAGCCGGATAAAAGAAGCGCGAGGGAGCCCCTACGTCGCCTTATCGCGGGGATTTATCCGGCGAGGGCTTATTTGACTTTTTCATTATTCGACGCGGCAAGGGGGTATTGCAGCGAGAGAGAGAGAGGACGAAGCCCCGGAGAGAAAGGCTTATGCTCGGTGGATAATGTATATACGTGCATTATGCACACTCCGAAGGTGGGGGTCTCGGGTGAGTCATCTGTTAAAAAATGAGCTCCTTGTACGTGTAATGTACCGTCATACGCGAGGGTGTCGCGCCGAAGAATGCAGCTGCGCCCTGTTGTGGCAGCTGTGGAAAAAATGAAGATGAAAGAAAAAAAGCAAACGAAAAGGTACGCGGTGGAGAGAATTGCAAGTCGTAAGTACGATTCGAACACGCGCGGACGGGTTGTGAATCACGCGGTGACGGAGACCCGAGCAGGGGATTATACATATTCTGATTCCCGATATGCAAATGAAGAGCCAAATTTTGGGCTGGAAACCATTGAGGTGTGGATCTTGTATGTACACATATACGTTCTAAGAATAAACGCAAGCTGTCAGTGACCCGGGCTACATGCCCACTTTTGTATTATCATATTACTTGAGATCGTTCCTTCCTTACTTCTCATAATCGGTGGCTTTGTTTGGATCGGCATGGCGGAGGATGAACCGTCCGTGTTTTTTAGGATTAAAAATATTTATTAATTTCCATTTTGTTTGTGTTTGCCAAAATATTAAAATGTAAATTGTCACCTCGAAAGAATACAAACTATATTTTTCAGAAAGTATGCTGTAATTGTTCGTTGACAATGGTAAAAAGAAATAGAATGAAGGAACCAAGCATCGGTATAGGTACGAAAATGAAAACGAGCAGACATTCGGTTCATTCCTTAAAGTGGCATTTGGCAAAACTAATGCTATGAAAAAAGGATCGGCGAGTTAATTCAATCGCGATCTTGAAAATCACAATTTTTGCCAGCGACGGGGAAAAAAAGAACCTCTTTGTGGAACAGTTTAATGGTACCCGGGGTATTAATCTCCCGGTCCCCCCCACCCCAACTCCGTGAAAAGCCGGCAACAATAGCCCCCGCGCGTTCGGCTTTACAACCGAGTCCCGATTTATTTTTATTAATACCCGAAAATTGAATGGACTCTGTGTTTATTTATCGTCATTGTGCCGCGAAATTCAACGCACGCGCGGCGGACCGCCGCTAAATTATGAAAATCGAAAGAAAAGAGCAAAAAAGGAGCGGGCCGTTCGTAAAAAATAGATTGAATGGCCGAAAGAGCTCTCCCGGGAGCTTGGCGCTGCCTGACGACGCTTTTAATGATTTACGCGTATCTCACAAATCACGGCGCATGTACATATATATACACACATAAGTGCGTACAACAAGCAACGCGGTACATATACGCACGGATATCGGCTCTTCTGATTCACCGGGTCATAAAGCGTCAGGTTATGTTAAAATCCTTAAATCGAAGTTTTTACGCTCCTCTCCCTCTCTCTCTCGAGAGAGGGTGCAATAAATAGCGCTCATCCTTTCGCCCTTTTGTTACACGCCCGATGTGTGTGCAACGGGTGCGCAAGGCCCGGGCAGTAAATTAGAGCGCCAAAAAACTTTTTCGGGCGAAATCCAATTATCGATAAATAAACGAGAGCCCCCGTTCCCCGCGCGAGCGGGAAAAATTCAATTTTAAAGCCACCGCCGTTGTCGACGAGAGGGAAAAAACTCCCTCCTCTCCGTATATACCCGCGCCAACCGGCCAACTTCTCTCTCTCGGCTTCATTAATTCCACCGGGAGAATATTACCGAATATCTTGGCATACACAACTGCGCGCCCTCGCAATCGCTTCCCGAAATTTTAAACTTACTCCGTGTGTATATACACACACCCGCCGTTGCTGAATTCCAGGCGCCAGGCCAAAATTCCTCCCAAATCCGCGAGCGGGACCCCCGCTCCTTTTTATTGACTTTGCTCCTACTGCGCGGGTGTGCCGTATACAGGAGCGTTTTGGTAGACTCTGCGCCCAATAAACGCATAATATCGGCGTACTCGGGAGCCAAGCGCTCGGAGCGAGTTATACTATGGGCCCGCGCGGCTTGTAGGACTGTATCTATACGGCTTGGATTTTTAATTAGTTGCACCACCGATTGGCAAGGTGTTTTCTGAACTTGGAATTTTTCAATGTGAAAATCCATGGGAATTCGAAGCCATTCTATGAGCAAGAGAAAGATCGAGTCAATTACGGATGCGAGGATGTAACACAAGGATCAGAGCGAGTTAGAAAATGAATGAGCGTTGATGAAACAACGTCGATAGCGTAATCATTCATTTACGATCCGCTTCGATCTTTTTACCTGCACGCGTAACCATACACGCTGCCATTACTTTAATTTTAATGTCATCATCGTAGAAGTAGTACCCATGTACAATATCATTAATCACCCGTTTCATCGTGGTATCTCACGGGTATACATACATGGGACACAACTAGTTTGGCTCTATGATGTAGAAGCACGAAATAACTTCCAGTAGTCGGTAGCTGCGTGTTTCTTTGCCGCCGAACAATCAGAATATCCGAACACAAATTTGTTACACGCCGACAATCAATCACTAAGAGTATATATGGGTAAAAAAGATTGGGGGGGGGGGGAGGAAAATCAATCAAAATCGATTTGCCCTTTCGGTGAATTCGAATCGTGCCCAGTGGAATTTCCTAACCAGACGTTGCGCGGGGGAAAGAAAGGGAGAGACGATCAAACAAACCCTTTGCGTCTCTGTGGCGTTTGTTTCTCTCTTCTCGGGCCTCTCGGCTTTTTTTTCTCTCCGGGAGGAATCGCCGGCGCCCGTCTCCTCGAATCGTTTAATCATAATCTAATAACTGGCTGACACAAAAAACGATCTCGACAAGCTCGCACGCAAGAGCTCATTGGTCGGTTCTTTTCAATTTCTTTTTTTCCTTTTTTCTTATTTACTCATTTTTCAGGGCAGAAAAAAAAAACAGGGGGGATGCGTGCGCGGCTTGTTCCTCCGCGTAGGGGAATGTCTTTGAGATTTCATCCATCGGAGATTTTGCCTGTCGAGCCGGACTTGTCCTTAACGCCAACACTTTAAGGCGGCAGTTGAGCACCGGACTCCCTCGTTAGGCTTCAAATTCGCGATTTCTCTCTCTCTCGCCGTGTATTTTTTTTTCTTTTCTTCTTTCTTTACTTAATTTTTCATTCCGCTTGGCTTTGGGACTTTTATGGCTCCAGCAGGGAGATTAATCACACCGGATCTCGTGACATCTTGATGGGGAATACGTGCGAGCTCTTATAAATATTGTATATTTGTCACAAGGTATTTGTAGTATTTTCACGATTACTTGCAAGAATTTCAACAAAAGCTCTTTTTTTTCAATACCGAAGTGGTATTTTGTTTGCTTGGCTCATAATCATCGACACTCAAAGCTTTACTTGCTTTTAAACATTCGTACATTGTCATCTTAATGCAGACCACGTGTTCATCAACGAATCGAATTTTTCCAAGATAACAAGTACACTCAGGTTGTTTTCAAGCTGTTAAAAGAAGTCAGACATACATAAACCAGCTTGTAGACTGGCCTTACGGAGCTACTCTTAAACATCCCAAAAAAGCGACAGAACGAAATTTTCACCGGCGCGCGTTAAACTTTGGATTCCGCGCGTGCATTTTCCAAGCGCTTACCCCAGTATCCCACCCCCGGCGTTATATTATATATATGTACATACTTCCCCGGCCGGTCTCTCGGACCCTTGCGCCGCGTCGTAAACAATGTCCACGCACCAGAGAGGGAGAAATAGAGAAGATCCCGGATAGAACTCTTTACTTACGGATTTGAAATTCATGACATTCAGATTGAACGGGCCGATAGGAGTTGCCGGCGACGAGAAACTGAATATCTCCCCGGAAAATCCCTTTCCAACTTCCCGCGTGTGAATACACGTACACGTGTATAAATATACAAGTGCTGCATATATATACAAACACAAGGGGAAAGGGGCGAGAGCTTATACAACATATCCTTTTTCCTTGTATACGCGGATATGGCAAAGGGCGACGAGGAGGAGAGTATTTCTTGTAATACTCGGTAAGATAGGCATCGGCGTAGCGACAAATCGAACGGCGCGCACCGGCACTCCTGTGTCTGATTACTGTAGATTGCACCCCCCCCCCCCCCCAGTACCTTATACATATTTGCTGCATAGGTATAAGCAAAGGGTAACTCGAGTCCTCGTGCAAGGGATATTTGCGGTTGGACCGATCCACACAGGGTTTTCGATTACTCGCTGCCCCGAGTATCGATACGGTTTGCGAATTTTCCGAGACGCCCACGATCACACCTGAATCATTATCATACAAACGTAAAGAGAGCGAATATATAATAATCAGCGTCCCTTATGGACAAGCTTGTTGCATGCGACCGGCACATCATAACTTGTAAAATACGTGAAAAAGGGACGTTTTATTTTTTAAAATAAATAATAGTACCGGAAAACGCTGTTATTTAACAACTCATGCTCATAGAGGAAACTATTTTCATAATATGTACACGAGGGCGAAACGTAATTACATCGTAAGCAATGCCACTTTGATTCAATCGCGCTAAAAGCATCAGTTCGGCTCATAGCATGTATGCACGTGCGGGGGTAATATTACGAATCTCTTAAATCGGATTGGCACTATTTCAATTTGAATTTATACACATATACATACGGTGGTCGGGCAAAAAGTCGTACGGGGGAGAAGTTTTGATAAAATGTCCGAATAATAAAAGTTCGGATGGAGTGGGATGGAGGATACCATGCACTGGGTGGGAAAAACAGTGTAGACGGAGACGCAGTTGATGCCAGATGCAAAACAGCTCGCGTATGCAAATGTATAGTCGCAGTTGATACGGCTGTATACGTCGAACTTTCGGGATTCGCGACCCAAAGTTCGGCAGGGGCTCTCTTTTTCACCGACTGCACGAGGAACAAAAAGAAAAGAAATTACCCCAAGTACCTACTCGGAAAGAGTGCCACTCTGTGCTCGATGAAAAAACTTTGCTGGCGGTACACCTCAGCGTGAAAAAGTGAATAAACACAAAAACGAGTGGAAGCTCGTTACTTGGAATTTGGTGGAGTCCACGCAGCCGCCCTTGGCCTCAGAATTGAATTTCGCGAGCTGACGTTATTCCTAGGGCGCGTTGTCGCCCTTTTCTGAGAGACAGGGCGGGGGAGGAGGTGGAGTGGCAGTGAAAAATTAAATAAACATCGCTTAAGCTGACGCGCTGCAGCGCCGGTGTCTTGTTTTTATTGGCTGCAGGCCTTGGAGAAATAAGATGTGACCGAGCCTCTTTGCACCACGAGCTGTTTCTCCCGAATTCGGGGGTAATCGGATTAATTTACATCCAGATCGGCGTAATTTTATTTCAAAGCAGATGCAGACGACGAGGACGTGTCAGCTGCGCGGATTCTACTCGGGAGTAGCTGGTGCGAGTTTGCTCGAAACTACGACCGTGAAAGGGCGTTTTTTTTTCTTTCTCTCTTGGTGATGCTGTTTTTGATGATATTTGGTTTGTCAAAGTCGAGCTGAGAAAATTTTTCACGGAACCACTTTCAATACTTCCTGAATAGCCTTTCGAAGATGCCCTGGATCCTTTTTGGTCCTCAGGATGAAATACTCTTTATTGGAGTCAACTTGAAAGTGAGATGATTTACGGGGACTGGAGTAAATATATGGAGGACCTGGGAGGAAATTTGAGAGTACTGAAAAGTACCTTTTGCTATATACCTCTGCATTCGACTGATTTGCTCTTTTGTGGACCGTATAATCTCGCGATTGATGACGTGATAGTAAGACAGTTTTTGTGAGGGTAACTTATTAGAGTACTTGTCGCCTCTCGGGTCCGTGTCGCCATCAGTCACTATTAATATCCATTCGCAAATTTTCAGAATATACACCGTTACGAAAATATAGGATTAAAAAAAAAAAAATTCTGTTCACAGCCCCAGTCACGTCTGATTGTATTAATAAATATGAATGATTTACTAATAGAAAGGAAAAAACGTGCTTGCAACAAGCGAGTTTGCCTTGAATCAAAATCACTCCGTAGCAGGAAGAAGGCAGAACACAAATTATGTAACCAAAATTTATTTTTATCATGTCCCCGATCGGATAGTACATGCTATTACCATTATTAATATTTTTTTTGTACCCATCTAGTCAAGAGTAAAAATGTGATTGATCGATTGATGACGTGACGGCTTCACTTTCTGCTCAGGGAAACGTATTTTTCATCAAAAGTTTTTTTCGTGATTTCAGACTTCAGACCATTCGGAAAATCAGAAATGCATTTGCTCGTATAGACCAACACTTGCTTACAAGGGATTGTACGGGATTAATTGATATTTTCGAAGTAACGCTTGAAATACTATACTTTAGACTTTTGAATTGCGAAGTTTATCGAGCAAAGACTTTGTGCAAGCGTGGAGGCACGTTGAACATACCCTAGTGAAATATTTGGCTATTCCTCCAGGTACACCAAAAAAAAAAAAAAAAAAAAAGCGTCTCGGGCATCAGCTACAGTTTTTATACAAAGTTATTAAATCGGGCGTAAATCGACGTGCGAATCTCGAGGCGTCTCCCTCGACTGTACCGTATAAGGCACAACAAAACAACACCAACGGAGCAAAGATCGCGATCTGCAGAGAAGAAAGATAGAAAGATGCAGCCTCCCTCGGAGCGACGCGCTCGAGATTAACACAGTCGTTTTATTGTCCCTCTGTCTGTTTGGCATTCTCGCAGGGCAGGCTAATCAGGTGCCAAGAAGGCGCGCGCCCAAGTAGGCAAAAGAGATTAATTATTATCCGCAAAATGATTAAAACGTCTCGTACAGCGTTTGACGTATATACCTGTACATACATACATACATACACATCTCCAGTGTGTCGTTGCGCACAGTTTGCCGACTCGCTCAATTTGCGTTCTGCGGGCATATATTCCCGGCTCGATACGATGACGTACACACCAGCCTCCGTTGCGCGACCACGTGTACGTGTACAACACCNATATATATATATACTATATCTTTCTCTATTCCTTGTCGTGTATACATCAGCTGCACTCGTTCAACGGAAGGAGATATTCACGAGGGTTTATACCCTCCACAGGGAGGAGGAGGAGGAGGAAGAGTAGGCTATACGTCACTGCTCTCGAAGAGCATTAAGGACTATACGAGGGGGATAATGGAGGGGACGAGGAGGAGAGGATATAAACAGATTAAGAACTGTGTTTTCGAACACGCGCGCCAGAATGACAAATGCCCGCGCCTCCAGCCCCGATGATAATTACCACTGCCGTTGCTGCTGCTGTTATCTTTGATAAGACACTCGAAGGGATTATATAGCCGGTGAGCGCATTATCTCGGCCGAATTATATTGCCTGCTCCATCTCTGGTGCAGTTGTGTGTATGCGCACGTATACATGCACAAATGTAAGTTCTCGCCTAATGACGACGCTTAACTCTCTCTCTCTCTCTCTCTCTCTCTCTCGAAGTGAGAAAAACAAACAACGAGAGAAAGAGAGAGATTTCTTCTTCGCACTGGGCACACGCGTTATTAATTGCATCCATACGGTCGGATGAAGCGCGATGCGATGTATTGCAGCGTCGAGAGCCACGGCGATGATGCTCGTGACAAATGTGCGACGCGAACTCGGGATCACCGCCTTCCCGCCTAAGTGAATATAATAAAAGTTATTGCCAAGGGGTTTCGTCTTTTATCGCTCGATCGCTTAGAACGCCGGGAGCGCACACGAGCAGAGGCTGTATACCTGCGCGCAATGCATACACGTATATATAATATAATGTATATTTGTGTGTAATTAGGTATTGACGAGCTCAATTTTTCAAATTTCAAAAAATTTTCGTCATCCCGATACGATCGCCACTTTATGCATCAATAAAACGCGAATCGACTGGGTTATTTTACCTGCGGGCATCGATCCAGCTCGCAGGCTTTATGCATCACCGGTACGGCTATCGGGAAAAACCGCGAAATCAAGCCCGAGCACGCGTCCGGCGGAGTTGTACGATGGAAGGGGGTAAAAATATCTTTGCGCCGACAGTTTTGACGCGACCCGGTACAACGCTTGATCGGTCGAACAATACGGGCGTGCGAGCGAAGCCCGAATTGAGTAGCAAAATTTTCCTGCCCTCCACTCGCACCCACCGATACAAATGTGTATGCACGTGGAGATTTGCTGCCAGTCATTTGGGAAAGACAGAGAGGAAGATGCGAGGGGAGAGTGAAAATCGGTATTGTTCAGCGCACGGATATTTATCGGGAAAAGAGGGATCCGACGGCGCATGAATTATGAAAAATCATCGCTCGGCGGAGCTGAAAACTCAATTATTAAAATACAACAGCAGCAGCGGAACCGGTGGCGGTCTGACGCGTTCGCGTCTCAATGAACATTTATAATCGGACGTTAATGCGCGAGCGCTCGTATACGTACACCCAACTGGTTGGGGGAGTCATTCAGAGCCAGAGTTGCGAGAATAACGCGAGCACGCCAGTGTACGCAACCGAGGGTGGAATGTTGAAGCTGACGGGGGGAGGAGGAATGACTGCGGTGTCTGTGCACCGAGGGGGACGCGTCACGAAGAGGGATGACGATTTTTCAATACGTATACACATGTACTTGTATAGCAGCGTCGATCGTTACGCTGATAATACAATTAGAGGGAATTTCTCCTCTTGGCGGTAAGCGCTGATCTTTGTAGGATTTTATATGTGCGAACAAACAATGTTTTTCACAACGAAGCACACGAAAGTTTTTCACCAAATGCAACACTTTTTTCGTAACCATTTTTTTTTTTTTTTTTTGTTTGACTTGAACGTGAAAACCCAAGGAACCCCACAAATATACCAATTACACTCGTTCACGCGGTAAGTATTGCGACCGCGTAATTTATTACCAAATTATTTCACGGTGAACAGCTAAATCTCAGCACTGAGTCTCGAATAAACTTAACTACAAATCAGAGCGCGATCGACCGAGTGAAAGTGATAACATATATACGTGGCAATGCCGAATCCATCGAGTTTCAACTATATAAACTTTGATTACGTGTACAAAAGAAACAACCTGAACGGGGCATTCCTTGCACCTATTATACCTGTAATAGTCCAAGGAATAGAAAAAAACGGGTATAATCCGAGTCGAGGGTAAAACGGGCGAATTATCAGTATAGGCGCAGACAAGCCAAATCGCTCGATTCTTTGGAAAGCGCGGGCTGCAATTACCCTCGGCTTTTGTCCCCCTGCATGTGTATAATGAGCTCGCAATCGCTCGAGTCTGCGTTACAGGTATGTGCATGAGACGCGCGCACACATTGAAAAGTTTTCGAGCTAGGGTTGGACGGGGAGGTAGGGCACATTAGCAGCGCGAGGCGCAAATTGAATTAACCTGCACCGCGATAATGAGGACACGAGCGTGTACGAGATATCGCCCCCTCCCCTCTACCATCGGGAGATAAAGAGAGCGAGCCCGTGTTGGGGAACGCGAGAAAGTTCTCCCGCGCGCGCGGCTTCGTAGGGGCTGTCAAGCTGCTCCTGGTGCCGGTGTATACGGAAAGAGGGTACGTGCGCGCGCGGAGGAGAAAGGGAAAAGGGCTTCCGAAACTTTGCGCCGCGCGCTTTAAACTTGGACGGGCGCTCATCGCGCCATTACGTAATATGCAAATGCGGGGTATCCTGCATCCGTCGACCTATCCGAACGTGTAACCTGTGTGGGTGAGCGGGCCTGGAACGGGGAGATAGGCGCGCTCGTTGCGAGAGATTTCGTCGAAGCTCACGTGCATTGCGGCCTCGCGTGCGATATGTGCAGGCACTTGGATGGATTGGAAAATCTTTGCGCGAGTTATTCTCACGAGTTTGGGTGTATATATACATATATATGCATATACGCTTTCGTAAGCTCGACGCGCAAGGAGCCATTAGATTTTATGCGAGCGAGACGAGATGTCGCTCAGCTCGTTGGCACATCGTTCCACGGGTAAATTGTACCACACCGTGAAAATGTGTTGGAAAAGAAAAACCATCCACGCATGCGAGCAAACAGGGTAGAAGGTAAAATTAACGAGAAGAGAAGAGGTGTTTCTACTTTAGCGATCCTAAGCCGGCCAAGTTATGTTAATTAAACGCCGATCGGTCGCGGCGTTGTGGCCGGGAACGGGAGCTACAGCTGTACACGTTTATTTGGCATAATAGATGGAACAAGGGGCGTAAAAACGGGACGAGATAATATATATACCTACACGTACATGGTACATGGCCTCGACATTATTCGAAGATTAGGGCCGAAATGTGCGCATGTATGATGCCATCCCCCTTTACACCGCTGTGTGATATTAGTTCGTGCCTACGTAACCTAGATTGGAAATTTTAGTTGGGAGGTAGGGGGGGGGGTGGTGGTAGGTACGAGTAGTGTTGGAAAATTAGTTCGCAATTCTGTTTTAGTTAGCTTGTACGGTCTCTCTGCTCGCGATTGCGCGGGGGAAATTTCGCAGGGTGTTATCTTTTTCCCGCTCGGTCGTGTTCGAGGAAACTTTTCGGCACGGCTGAGCCGGGCTTTAATGAAAACGTTACAATATTCTCGGGGGGGGGGGGGGACAATGAGCCCGCGTTCTTTTAGCCAACCAATTTGCCCCGCGTCAAAAGCAGATGCTCGAAAAATACGAGGGTAGCGTTTTTTCTTCGCTGGAGGGTGAATATTTCGATACTTGCTGAATTCCTCCTATATCGAGTTGTTTTTTTGATATTTGCTAATAAACTCAAAAGCTAATCTCTCCCAGATGCTTGTTCTCCATCAACTCGCAGCATACTGTGTAAAAAAAAAAAAATAAAAAATAAAAAAAAATTCCTCACTCGAGAAAACAGATTCAAAGGAAGGGAAAAAAAGCGGAGGCCTATTTCGCGATACAAGTCGAGCCAACACCGCGCGCCCGGCTTACACGTTGCAAAAAGTGCAGTTAATACCCGAAGGCGTCACGGAAATTTGGTGGTGCTGCTGATGCTCTTCCCCCTCAGCCCCTTTTCTTTCTTTTTGACCAAACCAACTCGAAAGAAAGAGAGAGAGGAGGAAAAAAAAAGAGGGAACAGGGACGGTGTTTCCTCATCCATTTCTCTTTTCTCGAGCGCCGTGTACCTCCGAGCGTAAGGGAGGGAGGGCTTTCCTGAGAGTTACTTACTTTTAATCTGTCAGAATCTCACTCCGTCCCGGTGCAGCCTCGAGGACTCCTTCAGTCCCGGCAAAACTGATGCTGCTGCTGTCGAGAGATTTCGCCGATTCCTCTCTCCCTCTCTTGGCTCGTTTCTCTTTTCTTTGGGTTCCCTGGGATGCTCGTTTGCCAAACTACAGGGGGAGGAGCGCGTGACGGACGAACGAGAGAAGATGAAACACAACGACCGGATCGAAACGAGGGGGTGGGGGGAATGTAGTGTTATTTGTTTACCGTCCGGGAATCGGACTGTGGCCACAGCCGTGCACCGCCCCTGGGTTGTATTATTAAATCGATGACAATGGCACGGACGAGCTCTCGCTTTGAGCCAACGAGAGGCGCTTTAATTTGTCTTCGGCGAAACGATTGTGGACAGGAGGGAATCGATCTCTATTCAGGTGTACACACCTACCTATACCTATACCCCGTACATATTTGGTGCACTTTATTGCTAATTGAGTGCTGCCTTCTTTGCTGCTATACTACCTACTGGTAAACACATTGTGTCACAGCTATGCGTTTATACGTTCTCACGACTATCCAACTATACTTTTGCCAATCATCTACAATTTTATGTATATTTATCTTGTATCTTCAGGGAACTCCAATTTAAATGATACCTGTGTAAGGATTAAATTTAAATAAATGTATTGTATGGATACTCGGTTAAACGGCACACCCTGGCTTTCAATTAAAATAAAAAAAAAAAAAAGTTGAGGGGGATCGAGAGGGGACAAAAAAAAAACTCCTTTTTTTTTTCTCTCTCTGTTGGATATATCCCGAGGTTTATGCGCGCAAGTATATGTATGTATGTAGCGGTCGAGTCTCGGGACATTGCGCGCTAATGTCGCGAATTCCTCGAATAACTTGGCTTTGTAAGCCCGTAAAAACTCAAAATCCAATTAAAGCCCATTAAAGCAGTTTCCCCCCTCCTCCTTTTATTTCGTTCTGTTGCACTTTTTCTTCTTCTTGTTCTCCTTCTTTATGCTCTTCTCTCGCATCGCGGCTCTCAGGGCTCGGATGCCGAAATCACGAAAAAATCCACGCGAGCGCTACTCCCGAAGCCCCGGACGAATTCACGGGGAGAACCTTTTTAAGGAAGCCTCGCGTGCGCGCGCGTACACTCACACTCATATACATAATGTCGAATTTTGTGTCTCCTGTTTTTGCGCCAATAGTCGCGTTACGACCCCGGGACCGGCCATCGGCTTCGGGAAGCTATCGCCGTAACGTTCAATAGCCCCCAACCCCCCCGTTTGCAAGTGATTTTAATTAAAAGCGAATGGATTGTAAATTAATGTTTTTTTTCCACGTGGAAAACAACGATACTCAAATTACGTTGTCTATACGCTAGTCAAACATATTCACGCAACGATAAACGCCATCAACTTTAAACCGATCCCCATATGTTATTAACTCATCAAGTCCATTAAGGAGACTCGTGCGCGCATCACACATGCCAACGCAGATGTGCATATCGGTAATGTGTAATGTGCGTACGAAAAGATAATGGTGTGGGCACACAGGGGCGTAGTCGAAGAAAGAACCGAGGGACTTATCGAGTAATCGTAAGAGGCGACCTGTTGCCCGTGGGTACATATACATAATATAATATCGTAGAGGAAAGAGGATTGCACGCGCTTGCAGTGATTGAAAACGCGAACGAGCGCATATACATACATATATATATATATGGGTGAGCCGAGCGGGAGCTCGTTTGCCGGCGTGTGCATCCTCTCTCGGTCTCTGCTTTGGGCTCTTGTTTCTCGCTCTCGTGGTGTATAGGCCAAGGGAACGAGCGGGCGGGCAACCGGTCCGGCAACTTTTTAACGAGAGAAGAGGAGAAGGAAAAAAGACTGGAGGCTTGTAACTCTCTCTCTCTCTCTGCTTCCCGCTCGAGAGGCACCCGAACACGACTCAAGAGAAGAAGAGGATCGGCCGTTGGAAAAATTGTTTAGCCGATACGCGAGCGAGGAATTTTACGGGCGCGTTTTTCGGGGCGCGCCGATAATACCGGCTGCTGCTGCCTCTTCTTCTCGAATGAGTCGCGCGCGTAACGATTATGGTTGACGGTAACGGCCCGAAAGCCCAAAGTTACGAGAGTGGCGGACCTCTGTCTTTCTTTCCCTTCTTTTTCCGCCCAACGCATCCACGTAACATACACACGTGGAGCGCGTAGGTATATATGTACCGCATAACGATGCGGATCGATACGGAGACGCGCGAGGAGAGAAAAAGAAATACCTTTAATTTAAAACGCGATAATTTTGCGGTAAGCTCGCGTGGGAGGACACCAACTCCTTGAATTGCGCGACCCGCTCCCACAATTGTAATGGATGACTTTTTTTTTTTTTTTTTTTTTTTTTTTCCTTTTGGGAGAACGAAAAATACAAGGAGCAAACTAGATCGAGAAGACTTTTTTTTTAACTCGTATGCGATATGGAAACGATGATGAAGATGGTCGAAAACAAGTTTCTCTATCGAGCGCAATGCGTATATTGGTACCTGTATTTTATACATACGAGAGCAGTATGCCGGCTGGTAATGGACTTGACAACGCGCCCAGCAGCAAGTTTAAACGCGTATCTCGACTCCGGCACGATAATCGTACGGTATGAGTTTCGCGCCGAGGGATCTACATTTTAATTTATGGTGCTCGCGTATGTCGCAAAAAATCATTAAATTATACGGCCGAGTGGAGAACGTCGTCGGAGATTACGTCGACGCGTATATATATATACATATTTATATACACGTTACCTTTCTCCGGTGATTATTAATACCTCGGGGTTCTAATCGTCGCGGGAGAGTTCGTGTTGGCTTTTGTGATTCAATGAGGAAGCCAACTCTCCTCCCTGCGTTCGACGAGGCCTATGTGTGTGTGTGTACGCGAGAGGGGATCGATCAGTGACAGCGGCGAAGACAGGCCGATTCTTCGGAGCTAATGGGGCCCCTCCTCTCGTCCCGCGGTGATGATACGCCGGGGAAAATTGATTCCGATGGCACCGGGGGCATTTATGATGCGACTCGCTTGCTATACGCTTTCAAAAGAAATGGAAGAAAAGGAGAGTATGCGCGCACGCGGATGTAACAGTTCTTAAATCGGTTCGTTATTTGCGCACGATAAACAAGCTCGGGGTACAGGCCTGTTATTATATGAGCTCGCTGCTGGTGTTTTCTTTTCCTTCGTCGTCCTTTTTCGTTGTTGCAAACCTAGAGGAGAACCTGCTGCTGCACAAAGAAGACGAAGAAAAGGAAGAAGACTGGGATTCCTTCCACCGCCGGACTGGCGGTATAATTAAGCGGTAAGAAAATTGGATGAAAATTGCCGGCTTTGTTTTAAATATTAATAATTACCACCCTCGACGCTCTTCCTCGGCCTACCCTCGGGAGCTGCGGCTCGTTCTCGATGAGTTTCTCTCTTTTTTCCACTGCGACGACGACGCGGGACAACGTGCAATTACAATGTACATTGTTGCTCGGCTTGTTAAATTAATTCTCCGTTTCTACTTTTCTTTTTCTGCCCTTGGTTGAACCTTTTTCAAGATCTCTCGAGGCTGTACTCGCGAGCTGGGTTCTCCCATGAAAATCTGTCGGTCCGAGGATCCAACACCACTTGTTATCGTTTGTCAAGCATTTTCGAGGAGCTTTGCGTGTCTTTTTTTTGCTTCAGAAATCTGATACGCGAATAAAATTATCTACCGGTGATGAGTAGTGAGTATTATCATTTTGGAAAAAAAAAAAAAAAAAACAATACTGCAGACACATGCACACGTACAAGTTGCATGTGAAAGTATGTCTTAGCAAGGGAACGAGGAGCGAGATCCCGTGCGATGGAAAGCGGAGCGATATCAGCCGTGCGCGAGTTCAAATTACACATCGACAAAAGCCGCTATCCTTGCCGGGCGATTTGTCGCGGTAGCTCGTTACCTCGTACATGTACATACGTGTGTGTATATAGATGTACATAACAAGAGGCCCCGGAGAGATCATCTGGACCGTGTTCACGATTCCTCAATCAACAATCAATCCCGTGCACGCGACTCTCCTCCTCCTCTCGTCTCGCGTACACATCCCTCCTGTACCACATATATATATATATACACATAAACCCAGGGAGCGCACGTACAATTTTCTTCCCCCTTCGTTCCCTCTCCCTTTCTTTTTTTTTTGTTTATCCTCCCGGCAAATTCCTCGGCTCTCTTATAATGCGAATCTGATAAGTAGCCACAACTCGAGTTCTCCACTTCTCTTTCTCCCCGCGTGTACGTGTATAACACACACACACACACACACACACACACACACACAGAGCTCGAGTAGCGCGGATGCGTAAATTTGTCCTACCTACCGTAAATGTTGTGTGTATTATACCTGTGTACCACGCAAGTATATACGTATACACCCGTGCACGAGCACCGAGCATTATTTGCTCAGCCCATCAGAGCCCATACATATACCTACATTTTGACCAATGCCGCCAGTATGTAGCAATGCGCTTGTCATATACATACCTATAGATACACGCAACAAAGAATAATAATATAAGATGTATATATATGCTCGCATTGGTAACACGTACAGGTATCCTCTATATCCTATAAATAGACGCAGGCGCATACAAAATCCACACGTATACGGGTTTTGCGCTCTCACCCCGTATCGTCCATGTTATACAAAACATATACGTCTATAGGTGCACGCAATATCTCCCTTTCGCTCTCATCTTATTGAACCTCGCGCAGGATACTCTCTCTCTCTCTCTCTCTCGTGTGCTATTCCAGCTATGGAAGCTCTCGTATTACACTTTTTAATCAAGTGGGTCAGTCCCTGGCTCTCGCTGGGCCGCGGCATCATCATCTCCCGTAAATCGGCATCTCGTATCGCCAAAGCCACTTTTACCTCTCTCTTTGTATACCATGCGTTTCTCGCGTATCGGACACGCGGCGGTGATTTCAAGGCCACGCGCACAAATACACCCCGTGCTGGACCGATACACTTATACACCCGCGAAACGGACCACCGCATGTAGGTATATGTTATAACTACATGCCTATAATATACCTACTCCTGTCTAACGTATTCTCCTACATAATGCCGTAGAGAGTAGTCTACTGTAATTGTATATATATATATATATATNCTATGTATATATATATATATATATATATATATATAGCTGTTGTGTGTGCCGTGCCGTCGCGGTCGTTGCAGCAAACCTGCAAAGCCGTGCACCAGGTATATATATATTATATATCAGACGGTGATTCTCCTTCGGTGAGCGCCGCTCGCTCGCGGGTAATGAGAGGTTAGGCAAGTGCCGATAAATCCAACGAGACTCGGGATTTGTAAATTATACCCTGCTCCCATAAAGGATATCCGCCGGATTGGACGGACGAGTTGTTCTCTCTCTCTCTCTCTCTCTCTCTCTCTCTCTCTTGCTTTCTCTCGCTTCTTCTTCTTTTTCTTCTATACTTTTTGTTCTCTTGAAAAACCGCGAGTGTTTTAAACTTACTTTTTTCTTCTCTGCTGCTGCTGATGTTATGGTTCTTCATCGGGTAAGAGTTTTTTGCAAGCTCAGCAGTGGCTAGGGGAAAAAAAGAGAAGAAAAAAAAATAACCCTGAGATATGGGCAACGGAACTTTCGAGGCAAATGAACTGGTGCACTGTGTCGGTTTTGTGAGCAAAGCATTTTCAAAGACAAGGTTTATCGGAGGTTGACTTGAAAAAAAAAAGTTTTTTTCAAACCCCACGCAGATTTCAATCCATTTCATTTTGGATTACCACCCTTTTTCAAAGCACGAAAAAAGTCCATTAAACGTACAAGTATATATATTATACTATAATAAAAAACGAGATGCCTGAGATTGAAATGTCAAGGGAATTCACGAGTGGCTTATTATCGAGAAGGGGGTAGGATAATCCATACAGCATCAGTAGGCAGAATCAACAACAAACGGATAAATCTTGCATATAAGTGTGTGGCTGCATCAACTATGTCTCTCGCTGCCACGCCAAGAAATCATCAAGTGGGTCGATCGTCCACGGTAAGGTGGGGGAGGGAGGAGTCTGGCTCTCTAATAGGCGCCTCGAATCACACGCGACTCTCGTTAATCAATTGCGCTCCGGAGAGGGGACGGGGGGCAATTACAACGGCAGGTTAACGGAGCCGTTGCGACGACGCCCACTATAGGTGAACATCTGTGTCGGATCTATATGTGCACGGACGTAGGTGCACTATACTACCTGTTTGATGCACTCGCGCGAACGTTCCCCGTGTATTTTCCCGCAGCTACATATAGGGAGGAAAACTGCCTCGCGAATATATACACCGCGAGGGCGGAGTTTGGGAGTAAGAAGGGTCTTGACGACGACGTACGGTCCGCACCTGGATGGCAGCGGTCTGCAGGCATAATTTCTCGTTTATTCATGCGCCACCGGTCTGTTTGCACGGCTATGTGTTCACGTATAATATAATATACATCACCTATACGCGTTGTAGTGTAACATAGGTACAGCAAACAGCCGTTTAATTAGTAATTACTGGATAGAGGATCTCTGCTGCCATACAGTACAATGTACGGGAATCTGGGGGAGAAAAAAAAAACAATTTTGATTACACATCCTCTCTTCCTCTCTCTTGTGTACACAAATATCTGATTGACTCTCGTCTCTTGCGTATACGCGTTGTGCAGCTGATGCGAAGAAAAGTGCGTGCACCAAGTACACTGTAATAATCTTGCGACTGTATAAGTATCGAAAGAAAGGAGAGGAAAAAAAAAAAAAACAACGGAGAGCGTAACATCGGTAGTAGCAGCGAAGGTAGAGAAACTCCCGCGAATGATAATTAACGCGTACGCAATAAGGGTTATGAGTTCTGATGCGCGTGCGTTTGTGTGCTCGCAGATGTATCGGAGTATCAGAGGTGAGCCAGTCAGTCTCACGCTTCGGTCTTTTGAGCGCGAAATTCCGAGAGAGGTAAGCACATTAAAAAAAAAAAAAAAAAAAAAAAAAACCATGGCAAACGAGCCGAGGGGGAGGGGAGAAAAAAAAGGCAGAGGCAAGAGAAAGAGCCGAGGCGCACGATAGGCATGTATAGGTGCAGTGTAGGTTGTATATACGCAAGAGCACAAGCGAAAAGGAGATAGGAGGGCCATCTTGGGGAGGCTGGGAAGCGGCGCAAACAACGTTTCCGCGTTCGCCTGATGCACTCTGTACACATACACACATGTTGTTGCATCTCGGAAGTCGAGGTATATAAGAAGGTATGTATACGTACGTATGGAAGAGAGAAAAGGAGGGTGGGAGCAGGCAGCAGGCAAATCAAAGCCGATTACATCACGCCTCCCTTCCTCCCTCGAGAAGTTTAAAGGGGATCGCGCTCTCTTAACAAGGCCGCTGTCAGCGCCGTCGCTCGCACACACACACACACACGTGCTCTCGCGTATACACATTCATACAAACCGACGCCATTAGCCGGGGTGCCCTCTAACAAATGCATCGCCGCGCTCGCGCTTTGTACTCCCTCCTCGTCCTCCTGCTGCGCCTTCTTTTGCGCGAGTTACTACTCTCTCTCTCTGCTTTTTTATCTACTGCTGCTGCCCTCGGTGTGTCTTATCGCTTCCTCTCCTTGCGAGTGTCGGCTTGCCTTTTCTTATTCTTTTTTTACACCCTTAAGTAGGTGCAAGCGCGAGCGTTTAGGGAACAACACACACACACGCTAAACTTCCTCTTTCCTCCCGCACTGTGTGTATCTGTACGCGCGTTGCGCATATACATATAATCTTAAAGAGCTGTTAAGTAGGAGCGGACGCGCCGTTGTGTGTATATGGATTCTCATATTGAAGCCGACTGGCGTGAGTGCGGATCTATTTAAATTGGGGCTCGGTTCCCGTTGGGATGATTCGTTGTATTTCCCTCCTCCCCCCCCCTCGGTTGATCCTCCGTCGTCTTCCCCCGGTCCTCGAGGGTTATCGATGTAGAGGGTCCGCGTAATTACGCGTGTCTGAATAATAACGACAATTGGTCCTTGGGAGATGGTGGATTGTGTAATTATCAACCATTTGGAAAGCCATTGGTAATTGTACGGGGCCGACCTGAGATGGCTGAGATCGTGATGTACCTAATACACATCAAGGCCACCGTTTCTCAATACACGAAGTCGATGAACTTGGGGAAAAAATAAAGATGTAGGTAATACAGGCCGAGTCGTGCCAGTGGTTGTTCATTACAAAATACAAAAGGCATAAGTAGAAAAAAAAAAAAAAAAAAAAAAAAAAAAAAAAAAAAAAAAAAAAAAAAAAAAAAAAAAAA
>NW_019379850.1:0-112193 GCF_000648655.2 Copidosoma floridanum | reverse complement strand
TCCTGTACATCGAGAGAACCAATTTTTTTTATGTTAGACGCACATATAATAGCGTCAACGTCGCCTTTTCGAAAGCCGAGCCGATAGTACACGTACGGATGAAAAGAAGGCGCAGCATCATCCCAATTAAAATCACTCCGAAAAAAAAGAAAAAAAAAAAAAAAAAAAGAAATGAAAGGTGGAACAGCTACACGGTAGGCGAGGAACGCAGGTTCGACGTACATCCGAGCGGTCGTCATCGCGTGATTGATGAATTCCGAAAGATTTTCGTCTAACGACCGAGTAGCGTTAACTCGCGCGATATCATCGCCACGGGATACAAATATATTATACCTCTGCCATGCCTCGTATGTTTTTTCAGCTGTGCACTGCACGGTCTCTTTCAATCTTTTTTTTTTTTTTTTTTTCTTCTTGTTTTAATGCCCTGTTGTAGGATGTATTTTCTCTCTCGGAGTTTCGTGTAACGTATTTAAAGAATTTTTCTTTTCTCTTTGAATTTGCGCAAAACTAAGTTATTATACGAGCTTTGATAAAGTTTTCGAGACTTCCCCGGTGTCTTTGAGTAAGCGTTACGTGTACGAGTTCTTCGTTCATCAACTTTTCCATCACTGAAAAAATGGTGCTGTGTAGGGGCGTTGCGTAACCGACAGTAACGATCGTTCCAGCAATCACAATTAGCTCAAAAATTAATGTTACGAGCACCGAGGAAAGAAGAAGAAAAAAAAAAAAAATTCCCATTGAGAGAGAAATCACAGTACTACAGGGTTACAAAACACCATGCCATTGTCTCTCGGTCTATCGAACCATCGATTGGTGTTAAAAACGAGCCGCTCCCTTATCAGCCGACAAATGATATAATGAACGATTTCGCATCAACACCGTACACTGCCCGTATATACATGTATGATAACTTTATCTGGTAGCGATCCATTTATTGAGACATTAGAAGGTACACATTCCGTGAGATCGATTCACCCGAGGACAATGGCGTTCTTCCTATTGGCTCTCGACCATTCGAAACTATACTCCGAAGAAAAACCCACGCTGCATGTTGTAAAAAAAAAAAAAAAAAAAAAAGATTTACATGGAGTTCCATAACAAAAAGCAACATAAGTATTTAGAACTGCAAGATAATAAAAAAAAAAAAAAAAAAAAAGATTTAACATGTTAAATTGAGAAACACAGCCGAGAGAACGAAAAACACGCGTGCATCATCGCGCGGAGGCGTCGTCGCCGTTATAATATATTGTATGTATAAAAGGCCACTTGCAGCCCAGCTGATCGTAAAACAGCGCCGCGCCACTTGGCCTTCGCCTCCCCCCCCCCGTGTAAGTATATATATATATATACTTATTCTCTTTCTCTCGCGCACGCACCGCGAGAGAGTCAATAAACTTTTAATTCAATCTCCGTTTCGCCCTCCTCGGCTCGTGGCCATGGCGCCGAGCGCGTGCCGCGTATACACGTGTATAGCATACGCCTATCACATCGAGCCGGTTAGTTTTGATTTCCGCGAGTAGAGAGTGAGAGGTTACTTTCGCACTCCGTGTAAGTAATGTGCGTGAGCTCGCACGGTTCAGCCGTACACTAGATCGGCAAGGCAAAAAGAGAAAAGCAAAGTACGCGACGGAAGGGCGAGTATATATAGGTACAGACGCGGACAGTCGCCCCGGTTGTTGTTTGCAAGCGCGTGACAAGTACACGACACGGAAAATTTATTTACGAGCGACTGTATAGTCCGCACTCGTCGAGGAGGGAGGGCGTTAAACGAGATCTCTTACGCGCGCCTCGGCTCATAAATATCCGCGTAATTAAGTAATCCTTGACACTATGCAACAGTTGCACCGGCCAGCCGGCATTTGTATATATACCTATGTCATATATGTTATTATATTGTGGTGCGGGTGTATTTTGCACTACCCGCGACGTCTCGTCATTCATGCGACTGGTGAATTAAATTGCACAAATCCACGGATCGTCATTGAAAAAAACAAAAAAAAAAAACAAAAAACAATGCATCCTTTTGGTTTGGATTGAGAGCCTCAGGTGGAACATGCCACCCTATGGGAAAGGGAAAAGGTGTCCAATTGGCGAAAATTATGAACGACGCAAATTAACCGGCAGAGTAATTATTCGAGTGATAACATTATGGTGGACGTACGCAGTGCAGGTACACGAGAGGTCCAAGCGGACGGGAGACGAAGGGAGGGGAATTAAATATCACGCGAACGAGAAGGAGAGAGAGGCGCCGATTCCCCATTGGAAGCTCTACGGGAAGCCACTTAACGTGTTCCCCTTTCTCTCTCTCTGCCGAAATAGTCGTGTTAATTTGGCCCGATCGCTTAGCCGACGCCGCGGCTCTCGTGGTCAGCACATACTTTGGCGAGGGAGAGGGAGACGAGGAGGGGGGAGGAAAAAAATGAGCTCGGCAAAGAGCCGCCGAGGCAAAAATTAAGATGGATTTTTCGACGAGACCGCCGCGCCGCTGCCGCTTATTCGCCGTTACCGCGCGTAAGAAAAAGAGGCACCGCGACGACCACGAGAGGGGCTAACGGTGCTTTATCGCGTTTTTTGCATCGGCATTTCGCTTTTTTTTTTTGTCTTTTAGTCGAGATTATTCTATCAACAGTTTTAATTCGAGGGTAATTGCTGCATTCCGATTATTCGGGGGAAAAACGCAGAGAGAGAGAGAATGCGCCGTGTGAAATCGTCAACCGTACCGATCATTATCACCGGGTGTAAAGGTATATATTATTAAATAATCGCCCGACGGTATGGCTATTTAATTCTCTCTCTACGACCGACGTCTGGCGAGGCCGGCGAAAATGACACTCTCAAAGTCGCTCGTTCTCGAATCAACGTAATTAACACACAGACCGATAGCGTCAATTATGCTAAACAGGCGAACCACTGCTCGAAGGACGGATCGATATGGCACTCTTTTATGTCTACCGATTAATAATTAATTATAGCTGTCGGCTCTACTCTCTTATCTGTTGTACTATGCTCCGGTCCATATAACGTATCGCGATTCCAAATGGCAATGCGTGTATACACGGATTACTCAATGATGATTATACATACGAGGTGTATATAAAAGATTGTGTTTCCGTCGATCGCAATCAGCGTAAATCAAGGCGAGTTGTCACCCTCCGTGTATATATATATATACCCTATACGTCTCAATTTTAACGGCGCGCGTAAGTAGTAGGCAGCGGGTATAAAAGCCCGAGAGTCGAGGGAGAGAAAACTCGGGACAGGTATATATACAAACAGCGACACAAGTCCGGGACAAAAGAGCGCGTGACGAGCTCCGTCATTGGGAGCGATTCGTCGCGACTCCTTCCTCCTTTTTTTGCTCGTGATGGCTATTCGTTCCGCCGAGGGGGTATACACGAGCTGACGTTTTTTGCCATAGCTGCTTCTAGGGCATGTACACGGGGGCCTCTCATCCTGCACCGATTTCAGTTGTTGCGCGACGACGGACGAAGCGCAAAAAACCAATGACGGGCGTACACACGCGAGAACCGGGTATATATTGTAATGTACGGTCTTTGCCACGGTGGCGTAGGCTGCAGGTATATAAGTGCAAATAGAGAAGTACGGGGGAGGAGTGCGGAGCGAAAAGTGGAGCGCGGGATGGAACGATAAGCGGTGTGTTTATGGCCTCAATAAAGTCTAGGGAGGAGAAAGACGACTGGAAAAAAAAAAAAAAAAAAAAAAAACGGGGGATGAGAAAGGAGAATGACTGCACGACGTCCTCTTTTGCACTCCGTTCGCTCGATCATCTCCGTTTGTCGTCGTCCCTGGACTGCTCTCGGGGATCATACATGTACCTGCTCCGGGTGATGGCTCGAGTTTACGAGACGCCCGGGAAAATATTCAATTTCCAAAGTTCCGGCCTTGGGGGATAGGATATATCCTTCTACTCGTGGTCGTGGTCCCACTGTGCCGCGACGACCCTTGAAATCGTCAATTTCGACGGCACTACCACCGACCGAATTAATCGAGTCGGACGCTGGACGGAGTTTCGGCGAGTACATCCTTGACTTTCCTATATACATAGACGTGTGTATATACGTAACTATACGCTTTGGGAGTTATCCGAAATGATTGTCATCGCGCCTGGTTTCGCCACATCGCGCGACGGTTCACGCGAATTTGATTCATCGCGAACAATCAACTGGCGTGGCTTTTACGAGCGTATTTTTTATTATGTTTTATTTTCACGGGCTATATATCCACGTACACGAATTCACGGGGTTTCATAAAAGTCGATCAAATGATTTACGGCGCAAAAAACCGGGTGGGGGATAAATTACGTGGGTTAAACGTGGTTATTACACGCAGTTCGCGCTAGCAAACGATCGCCACGCCGTGGGCCGGAATTTTAATTATTACTGATAAAGCGTTGCGCAACGCTTGATACCTGCATGCATTGCATAGGTTTCTACACCGAGGACGGGCATTAGGATTCTTTTCTTCCTCTATTTTCTAAGCCCCCCCCCCCGCACGAAATTTATGGCATTACCGTATAGTGAGTACTTTCACCGTCAGCCAAACTCGTACGTTGCAGTGTATGACGTTATTAGCCCGAGCGTGCAACGCCTCCAATTCACGGCAAAGATAATTTAGAGGCACGAAAACCTGCACCTGACATTAATATCGACACAGTCGGCTTTGGACGTTAATTTTCCCGGGTTTGTAGGTAATGATAATCGGAACGCATTACACAGTTGTTCGCCGATTAATCCTCTATGTGGAAAAACAGCCGAGTCTTATCATACATAAGCATACATTTTACTCTTATCATCGAGCCACGCTTTGGGTGCGTCTTGGACAAACGATGTGCGCTCCGTGACGAAACCCTCGAGTAAAATTAAAAAACGCACCTGAGCGTCGTTGGACTATTTACTATTTTTCACCCTCCTATAGGTTGGGAAGGGCAAATTACAAACGGAGAAAATACACGACCGTCGGGGCGAATCGGTGTAATTCGCGAAACACGATAAGAACTGTTGGAGCTCGGAAGAAAAAATACATATTATACGTAAGGGAGAGATAGAGAGGATGGAGGAAGGATAAAGACGGAGGCTGGGAGCCACTGCGAGGGGGACCCCGAAGATTTTACAGGGCTCACCGCGAAACGAAAAGGTATATACCAGAATCGGCCCCGACCCTCTCCCTCTCTCTTATCCTCCTGTTCTTCTTCTTCTTGCGGCTAAAATATATAACGCCACGATGCGCGCACACACACACGTGTACATGTACCTGTTAGGATGGGTATGGAGAAAGAGAGAGGCGCGTGAACGCGAGCGCGCAGTGGGAGAGTTAAGTACATCGGACACGAGAGAGAGAGAGAAAGAGGAGGAGAAAGACCAGTCGGTGGCGGGGCCCGTTGCTCGGCTTCTCGGGGGCCCGTTCCTCGCCAGTCGCTCGGCGAGTCGCGCTAGTGGAGGATCGAGGGGAGCCCACGTCTCTTCAATAGTCCCCCAACGGCGATCGTTGCCTCCTATACCGACCCACGCAGTAGTTAGTAGTTTGACTTTGCGCGAAAATGAAATCGCTCGTCGGCTGATTATTATGCGGCGCCCAATGGGCGATGGACGCGAGTGCGCGGGTGGTTCGCGTGTAGTGTCAAGATTATCATCCTCGTTATCGTCGCCATCACCGGCGTACCGCAGCTAGTGACAAAGATGCAGTGGGGTGTCTTCCCCGCCGTCCTCCTGGGCGCGACGTTCTGCGTCGTCGTCGTGGGAGGGGCCTCGCTCCGTCGGGCCCTTTGCAACAAGGCGCCCGACGAGTGCGAGTGGCTGGCCGCCCCCGACACCGGCGAAGGGACCAAAAACAGCCCGGAGTCGCTCGTCTGCCGGTTGCGCTCGATATCGGGGACCACCAGCCTCGTGGGCAACCTGTCGAGCTCCCAGCTCGAGAACGTCCTCTCGCTGGCGTTCGAGTGCAGCGAAGGCCTCCGCTTCGACGGCCAACTCGAGGAGGCGACTACCTGGCCAGCTGGATTTCTGGGCGCCCTGCCTAGGCTAGAGCGATTGCGCCTCGAGTACTGCAAGGTTCGCAACTTGCCTGGTGGGGCCTTCGCCTCGGCACCCGGACTCCGTAAATTGACGATGCGGTCCCACAGCGCCGACTGGTCCTCGGCGGCTCTCGATCTGCACAGGGACGCGTTGCGGGGTCTACCGAAATTGCGGGAGCTGGACCTGGCGGATAACAACGTGTGGAGCCTACCGGGGGAGTTTCTCTGTCCGAGTCCGAGTTTGGCTAGTCTTAACTTGACACGCAACAGGTTGCAGGACGTGGCCTCGCTCGGACTCGCCGATTGGGCCAGCGCGTGTGCCCAGAACCTCCAAATCCTCGACCTCAGCTCGAACGAGTTGAGTGCACTGCCGGACAACGGTTTGGCTGGTCTTCGTGCGCTCACCGCGCTGCGTGTGCAGGACAATGCTATCGCAGCTGTCGGGGATTACGCGCTTGCCGGTCTGCACAATCTCCGATCATTGAATTTGTCGAGCAACCGGCTGGTGGCTCTGCCGCCCGAGCTCTTCGCAAAGAGCCGCGAACTCCGGGAACTCGTGCTGAGCAACAACTCGCTGGCCGTGCTGGCACCCGGGCTCCTGGACGGACTAGGTGAATAACACGTGTATTTATTTCCAGTTGGAGAAGTTGGCCCACCACCTGGTTATATCTATGTTAAAGTGCAGTTATTTTTTCCACATCTAGTCATGTCTAAAGATATACTCGATGTCACATTAGATCCCCCTCCGTCGTGAATTTTTATAATTTATTTTTAATGAAATGAAACCAACTGTTGATCACGCAATGAATAATGTATAATGTATGATTTTTGTTTTTCCATAGAGCACCTGCAGTCGTTGGACCTGAGCGCGAACGAGCTCACCAGCCAGTGGGTCAATCGCGACACGTTCGCCGGCCTCATCCGTCTGATCGTGCTCGACTTGTCTTTCAACCAGCTGACCCACATAAACGAACTCATGTTCAAGGACCTGTACACCCTGCAGATCCTAAGTTTGCAGTACAACGAGATAGAACTCATACCCGCGGGCACCTTCGCTCCCATGAGTAACCTGCACACCCTCGAGCTCTCGCACAACAGACTGAAGCGCTTGGACGCCCAGTCGCTCAATGGGCTGTTTGCCCTGTCCCAGTTGGCCCTAAACTTCAACCTCCTCGAGGGCATACACTCGGACGCCTTCAAGAACTGCTCCAGCATCCAAGACCTCCAGCTATCCGGGAACAGCTTGCCGGTCGTGCCCAGCGCCCTTCGGGACATGGGAGTCCTGAAGATGCTCGACCTCGGCGAGAACCGCATCTCGAGCCTCGCAAGGGTCGACTTTGCCGGGTTGAGCGGTCTGTACGGGCTCCGACTGATGAACAACGCGATCGGCAACGTGACGCGCGACGTACTGGCCGAAATGCCGGCCCTGCAGATACTCAACTTGGCCCGCAACGCCATAGCAAGAGTCGAACCCGGGTCCTTCGACGACAACCTAAAGTTACAGGCCATCCGGTTGGACGGGAACAGGCTGACCGACATGTCAAGCTTGTTTGCCAAACTGCCGAACCTCGTCTGGCTGAATGTGAGCGACAATAGATTGCAAGGCTTCGACTACGCGATGATACCGAGCTGCCTGCAGTGGCTGGATCTCCACGCGAATGAGATCACGGAGCTGGGCAACTACTACGAGATCGAGTCGCAGCTGCAGCTGAAGACCTTCGACGCGAGCGTCAACAAGCTGACGGAGATAACGGGGAGCTCGGTGCCGACGGGCGTCGAGATGCTCTACCTCAATGACAACCGGATAGCCCGGGTGCAGAGCTACGCGTTCTTCAAGAAGCCCAACCTGACGCGCGTCGACCTCAAGGCAAACCGCATACGCCGACTCGAGCCGTACGCCCTAAGGATAAGCGCCGTGTCCCCCGACAAGCCCCTGCCCGAGTTCTACGTGGCCGACAACGACTTTCTCTGCGACTGCACCATGGAGTGGCTCCAGCGCGTCAACCGCCAAGAGATCGGCACGGCCAGTCGCGTCCAACCGCGCGTCATGGACCTCGAGAGCATAGAGTGCGACCTCCTTTACGACCGGGAACGAACCCGGGTGGCCCTATTGGAGGTCGCTCACTCCCAATTCCTCTGCGAGTACGACAGCCACTGTTTCGCCCTGTGCCACTGCTGCGACTTTGACGCGTGCGACTGCGAGATGACCTGTCCGACCAATTGCACCTGCTACCACGACCAGACGTGGACGGCCAACGTGGTCGACTGCTCGAGCGCGGGGTACAAGAAGCTGCCCGGCCGCGTGCCCATGGACGCGACCGAGCTCTACCTCGACGGCAACGACCTCGGCGAGCTGATCTCGCACTCGTTTATCGGCCGCAAGAGGCTCGGCACCCTCTACCTGAACGCCTCGGGGATCGAGAGTCTGCAGAACCGCTCGTTCAACGGGCTCAAGAACCTCGAGGAGCTCCACCTGCAGGACAACGGCCTCAGGGAGCTCGAGGGCCACGAGTTTCTCGGCTTGGAGGCGCTGCGCGTCCTCCGGCTCGAGCGCAACGCCATCGAGGCCATATCTAACACCACCTTCCTGGGACTGCGCTCGCTGAGGGTGCTCCACCTCGAGGGCAATCGGCTGGTCGGTCTGGCCGTGTGGGCCCTACCCCCGGGCCTCGAGCTAACCTTCGCCGACAATCCTTGGTCCTGCGACTGTGGCTACATACGCGAGTACCGCGAGTGGGCCACGGGCTCGTCGGCCGGGCGCGTCCTCGACGCGGCGAGGCTCAGCTGCGCGTACAACGGCACGGGCGAGGACGTGGCCATGGCCTCCACCCCGGCCGACACGGAGATCCTCGTTCCCCTCGGTGGCCATCACCAGGTGGTGCGGCGCAGCTACAGGTTCTCACTGCTGACGGGCCGGGGCTTCGACGTCAATGGCTCCATTTGCACGGACCTCGAGAGCGTCGAGAGCGGCCTGACGGGGCTGCAGATCGGCAACAACAACACCAAGACTTACATCGGCAAGCAAGCCCTGGGCGACCACTTGCCCCTCCTTGTGGGTACTCTGGCGGGCTTTCTTCTGCTCCTCGTTGGGTGCATGCTCGGCTTTGTGTTCCGGCACGAGATGCGCGTCTGGCTGCACTCGCGTTTCGGGGTGAGGCTGTTTTATCGGCACGCGGACGCCGATCGGGGCGACCGGGACGACAAGCTGTTCGACGCGTTCGTCAGCTACAGCTCCAAGGACGAGGCCTTCGTCGCCGAGGAGTTGGCCCCGGTGCTGGAGCTCGGCCAGCCGAGTTACAAGCTGTGCCTGCACTACCGGGACTTCCCGGTGGGCAGCTTCATCGCGGACACGATAGTCCAGGCGGTCGAGTCGTCGCGGCGGACGATCATGGTGCTCTCGGAGAATTTCATCAAGTCCGAGTGGTGTCGGTTCGACTTCAAGTCCGCCCATCACCAGGTGTTGCGGGACCGAAGGCGCAGGTTGATCCTCGTGCTCGTGGGGGACGTGCCGCAGCGCGACCTCGACCCCGACATAAGGCTCTACCTCAAGACCAACACGTACCTGCAGTGGGGCGACAAGCTCTTTTGGGAGAAGTTGCGCTTCGCCCTGCCCGACGTGCCCAACAACCAGCGGCCGACGAGCACGGCTGCGAGCATGGCCGCTCTACACCACCACCGGAGGCAGCCCCCGCCACCCGTCAGGCGACAGCACAACAACCAAACCGGCGCCACACCCGCGGAACGCTCGAGGACGCTCTCGGTGCACATCTAGTGTACTTATGTGTATGTGTGTGTGTGTCGAACAAGTGCAATATAAGAGTGGGTTACGGTGTAAATATGTAGTAGTGCGGTGTAACGCCAGTTGGCCTCCTCGTGTGAAATTATTTTGGCGGTGCGTGTGACACGTGCGACGGAACACGGCACAAAGAAACGAGACTTTGTGCACGAAACGAATTAAACAGAGGTATATATATATATATATATATATGTATAAATAAATAGAATAAAAATAGTGCATAGCGATACGCGCTGCGGAAAATCGACAGTAAAAAAAAAAAAAAGAAAAAAAAAGGAAAAGGAAGAGAGAAAGTGGTGTAAGTGCGTGCGTGTGTGAGTGCAATGATCACCGTCATGGATCAGCCTCTCCATTGTCGAAGGCATCGCTAATTATGGACGTCAAGTGTACGCGTACGATGCAAAAATACCCCTGTCGCGCAACGGCAGTGTGTATGTGGGAGTGTGTGTGTGTGTGGTTCTTAAACGGATGTGGTGTTCCGCGACCGAAGGATTGTTATTACGGCGCGCGCCGGTGGGATTTTTCACGGTGCCGGCGACAAAGAGGGGGGAGAGCACCGCTCGCACAGTAGTAAATGCACTTGGGCGAGCGCGCGCCTCAAAAGAATCCGAGAGTCATTCGGTCCCGAAGAGAGAGAGACTATGCAATATAATATATATAATGCAGGACGATGACGCCGACGAACGTATAACGTGGAAAAAAAAAAAAAGGAGAGCGCGTGTGCCCCTTTTGATCGAGGCTTTCCGCCGCCAGACCGAATCTTTTCTCCTTTTAATATCTCAATTGGGTTTAATTAAATGTTTGCTCGACTCGTAAGTGCCCCCCGTCGGACAATTGAAAAAGGGCTCGCGTGCGTTTTTAGAATTTTCTGAAAATACCGTGGAAACGACTTCGGAGGAGGGTATTCATTTTTTTTTTCTTTTCCCCCTTGACGCACGCGCGCGCGCGAGACGTGTAATCTCGATTGAAACGAAGCGCGGGAATCAGTGGTATACAACCACGGTGTAATGGCACGAGGGGTTAACGTAAGTGTGCAGTCGCGGGAAAAAGCGCGAGACTCGCGATACGCCCTGCGGCGTCTATGACGAGCTGGCTTCGCTCACGGTGATGTGTATATAACTTTCTTAATGAATTTTCAACTCGGTGTTTTTTTTTTTTTTTTTTTTTTTTTTTTTTTTTTTTTTTTTTTTTTTTTTTTTTTTTTTTTTTACTTTGCTCCATTTGACGAAGGGACGCTCAAATATTTATTGCTCCTCTCGCCGGCGCGGACGTACATGGGCTTTGTTTCTAATGATCGCTGCATACGCGCGGCGGGGCTCTCCTTCTTCGTTTGTAAATTTTGTAAAATATACGCCTCAGGGTAAAAAAAAAAAAAAAAAAAAAAGTAAAAATAGCGCAACGCTCATTTCTGGTATGCACGTGCGCTAGTGTGTGTGTGTGTGTGTGGTTGACACGTATAATAGCGTCCGGCGATCGCAAAAAAGGGGGATGAAACAGCGCCGGCCTCTGGGAAGTTGAAATTTCGAGGACGACAAAAGAGCAGCGAATGCCTGTGTACGTATAAATATACAAACAGAAAACAAAAACAAAAAAAGTTGAAATAGAAAGAACGAGAGAGCGACAGGGATGGAGGAGTACGCGGGAGGCGGAACAAACGAAAGAGAAAATAAAAGCCCCCATTGTGACGTTTAAGGACTTGCTCTCTTTATTTCTCATTTCATTCACGCGGGCGATACAGCCCTCCTTTTCTACGTGTGTACATATCAACGTGCGCCCACCCCCGCGTCTCTTCTTCTTCGTCTTCTCTGTGTTGTGTAGAAACCTCCTAGTCGAGGGCTCGTTCTCCCTGCGGCGAGCGCAATCGCAGGGCAGGAGACGAAAACGACGGAAATGGGGACGAGACGCTCGGTTACGCGACACACGACAACCCGAGTAGGAAAGGGGGCAGAGCTCCTAGCAGTCCGCTAAAAAAAAAAAAAAAAAAACCACTGAATGGAGGACGAATAGGAATCCGTTAACCTGCATACGCTGTGTATATATGTATGTACCCACACACGTGCTCTGTCTCCCTTTCGTTGGCTCGGCGTACGGACCGATGTACATGCGGGTTTCGGTATTCTCCTCCTCCTCTCCCTTTCTCTTCTTTGCTCTTCTTATTTTTCTGTATTTTTTTGCTGGTACGAGAGTCCACCGAAGAACTCGGGCTCTCTTTATTTTTTCCCGTGCCCGCCGTTCAGCTCCTAGTTTCCGGTAAATATGAAAACTCTCGAGCTCGTCGCAACATTTTGCGATTGTGTTCGATTTTAGCTTTACTTGTTGTTAGCCATCCCCTTCTCTCGAAGATCCGTTTGGAAATTTATTTGAGTATAAAAAAAAAAAAAAAATGTCACTTTTCTAATCAAATACAGCGACTTATTTTCTCCCTGCGACCGTTTGGTATTCTCGATCGAAGGAGCACGCGATTGTTATCACCTCGTTGAAAGATCGAGGAATGACGAAAGACTCCCAAGAGAAAGAGACCCCGGCGCTGTTGTCGTCCTTACGGCATGTTGTGTGTACGTGTAACGCGGCCATTGGTATTATTTATTCGAAAGCGAGTGCATGTAGGTACGGATGGATGTGTGAGCGCTCCATGTACATTGTTCGGATTTTAATTTAAAATGTAACTACTCGAAATAAATTTATTTTTGTTATTTGAATATACCTTTGAATTTTTCATTTGCGTTTCGCAACGCTTATTCTGTTGCCCCGTTCGCCCAACCTCCTTTTTTTTCCTTCCACAATAAAAGCAAATAAAAAGGTTAACGACTGTGCGCAGGAGTGCTGGTACAACGATACATATACAACGATAATAATGGAAAAAAAAAAAAAAATTTGTTTTTAATAGCGTCGTTAAAATTATGGTTTTTTCAGCCAAGGTCACCTGTTTCGCACACGAAAAATCTTACACATTTCAGTATCGCCTGTATGCCCATCTGTTGCAGTGATATTTCAAGAAAATTGAAGGACGCTTCGACGCTCATTAACCAAGACATTTTTTTTCCTCCCCCTCAGTACTACACGTTAAAAATCCACCCAAGCTTGCACTAAAAGAAAAAAATAATAAAAATTACTGTGCTAGAATGGTAATCTGATAGCGTTCGGTCGTGTCTAGAGACTTTTTACTATTTGAACAATAATTTTTAATGTTTGTAGAATAAAAACTACTGTCCGGAATGGTATAAATTAGGTTGGCCAAAGTAAAAAGTTCCTAGACGGCAGAATGACACCAGATTACCATTCTAGCACAGTAATTTTTATTTTTTCTCTCTCTCAGTGCGAATGTCAATCGTTGCACAATCATCGCACCCAAGCAGCTGCGGAGGAAACACTTGCTGCGCCACGTTGTATCGCTACGATCGCAAAAACAGAGCGCCCACGGAATTCTTAATTAAAGAAATCCATGTACACACACGAGGCAGATATCCATCGAGAGGTGTATACGATCGTCGTCGTCGCCAAAGTCTTCGGGTTGTATACGTATATACAAACTCTTGGGGCACGCGCCACGAGGTGAGATACATACACATATATAGATACGAGGCCCAGTAGCGGCAGCGAACACTGTCTATTTGAGATTAGGTGCAGTGGGCTCGTTCTTCACCACCTGGTCGTCCCCCTTTTTCTTCCTCCCTGCAGCAGCAGTCAGGGGGAAATACCAGCAGGTACACATCCCTAATCGGCTAGCATCAATTACCCGCAGAGCAGAGCAGTTCCTTTTTTTATTTTTTTTATTTTTTTTATTCACCTCGGCTCTCGGAAATGAATGGACACGTCCCGCGGTGATGTCGAATTTATTACACGTGGTGTGTATATATATATATATATATGATACAGTACACCACGCAGGCAGCGGATTTCGCAGCTTCTCCAATGGCAGCAGTAGTTCCCCACACACGGTTATCGGCTGGCGATCCTCCAGCGGCAGCTACGTATATACGAAGGGACCCCCGCGCGTTAAGCTTCGCGCGAGAGCTTTCCATTAGGCGCTATCGCGCAATTAAGATAAAATTATCGAAAATGCATTAGACCGTGCCGGTTGCTCTGTTTTTGCCCACAGGATAGGATGTAGTAGCGTCAAGTTGCCTGGTTGGTAGCGACGAACATCTGCCATATGCAATGGGCTAGGCTATATGTATATGTATAGGCACACGAGTACAAGTTTAGGTGTAGTCGCTGAACTTTGGAAAGAAAAAAAAAACACAACAAGGCACGCTAGACAAGGTGCAACGACCAGCTGTCGGCGTCGTCCTTTCTTCCTTCCTTTCCCTTTGTATACAAGATGTCATTACACGTTTAAAGTTCTTAACAAGCGCACGTCCGACTGCTCCGCTCCTTCGTCTTTTCCCTCCTCCTCCTCCTCCTCCTCCTTTGATATATTATATATATAAAAAACGTCTCGTCTCTTCTCTGCCTTACGTAAGTAGATGCACGTATATAATATGTGCACACACTGTTCCGTACAGTCATGCAGACTCGCGTGATTTCGCGGCTCTTGTTGTTACCCTCCCCGAGGAAAAGAAGAAGACGAAGGATAGACGGAAAAGATTTGTGTAAGTATTATAACGAGTGCACTTTGCTCGCTTATACATATACATATACGAACATACAGGAATAAGAGAGAAAGGGGGAGGAGGTGCTAGATTGAAGAATCGACGAGGCCTGCTTGGCGAGGAAGAGTATGGCAGGCATATCGGGGGTACATATAACCACGTCCTACGTGCACATGGCGTGGAAGGATGAGGGGTAGGTAAAGGTATGTATATGTATATAACACGTACGTGGTTTATAGGAAGAGAAAGGGAAAAGACAGACAGACAGAAAGAAAGAGAGAGAGAGAGAGAGAGTGGTGTATCCGGTATATATTTGAAAGATAGAGCGAGAGAGAGAGAGAGAGTGCTGGAGGTGTTGCGTGCGAGTTAACGAGCCAACGACGAGAAGGAGAGTGAGCGAAACGAGGCGCGCGCCGGTGCGATTTTCTTTTCCTATCGGCAGGACCCCATCTTACCATCTCTCATCATCACCGGCATATACACACGTATATACACCCATCGCTGTATTATGTGTATATATATATATATATATCACACCCGGTCCCGCTCGACCGACCAACTTTGCGAGCCTCTAACCCACCTATGTATACGTGTACGCCCGCACTGCACGTCTTCTTTAAACTCATCCCTCTCCCACCCTCCTTGCCGATTGTCATAAATATAGCTCCACCACTGTTTTATTATTTTTTTTTTTTTATTTCATTTCCAGTCCTCAAAGCACGGCGAGATCGTTCTGACGTCTTGCTTCTCCTTTAGAAAGGCCAGCTGCTGTTTCCCCATAAATACTTTATTCGTTTATTTATTTATATTCGTTATTCAATGGCCGAATCAAGTGGGCGTGCTACGGTACGTGCTTTTTTTACACACATACACATACGCACGCCCCATAAACAACAATAAAGTTTGATCTTTTAACGCGAGAGAGTTGCTTGCTCGTTTGCGTGCAAGGTATGCGTATATATATATATACACATATATATATACGACCAACTGTATATCTCTCTCGGGGCCTCTTTTGAGTTATCACTTACGCGCCGTATTGTATGCGCGTAAAGTATACATGTACGCACAGGAAATTCGACGGGGAGAGAAAGGCAGAGAGAATCGCTCGGGATCATTGGAGAGAGGGAATATTCGACAGGGCAGAGGGTGGGGTACATATATTTGCGAGCTGCTACGGGATGATTGTAGGTATACACGTATACACAAAATTAAAAAAAAAAGAGGCAGAGAAGATGCACGCAAAAGGGAGGGAACCAAGATTCGCTCGTCATAAACGTAACCCGATGCACGAAGGAAAAAAAAAAAAAAAAAAAAAAAAACGCATTTCAATAATAAGCTCTCGTCCGTATATTGGTGCACATAATACTGTACACGCAGGCTCAGGGGGAGAAGGGGAGGGACCTTAATTAAGGGAATTTTCGGGATAATATTATTGGCAAGGTTTCTGCTGCAGTCGGCTCGTAGACCACCGGCGTAAGATAAATGAAACCCCAAAAAAGGAAAAAGACTCGGAGTTTCATTAAACACGGGCTGGTGCTGATGCTCCCTCCCGCTCGCGCGTCGAATTAAAATTCATAGCGAAACGAGACGACGACGACGCGCGATCCGCAGCAGCGGCGTTGGCTTAATGAGCGGGAATAATGGCAAAATCAATTAGATATTCGGCTCCCGGCCAACTTCTGTTCCCCCCCCCCTCGCTCTTTCCTTCCTTGCATGCAGCGCACATGTATATATATATGGCACTTCCCAGACGGCTGCGAACAAGCGGTACGAAATCCACCGCCAAAAGAGCGAAAGGGGAGGGCCAATTTACTAATTTCCGCGAGGCTGCGTCGGTGCATATTATATATATACATCGTGACGTGCGCTGATCAGGCTGGTATCATTCGTCTCCGAGTGTATATACATACTAATGCCTCTCGACGCCAGTTACCTCGAAGGGCTTTCGATACGTAGGCAGGTGCAGCCTTCACGGGTCGATGATTTTTCAGGGATTATTCGTGCCGCGCCGAAGGGAACATTAACCCAATTTTGTCGCATATGTTTTTTTTTTTTTTTTTTTTTTTTTTTTTATTATTACACGGGCAGAGACCTTTGCTTGGGTTTCTTTAGTTCCGTTCTCGCGGTGCACAAAAAAATAGGGCAATTTATATTCAAATGGACGGCAAAAAGGCTCGCGCTTGCTTAGCGAAGAGAGAGAGAGAGGGGGACGGCGTTTCATTTGATACATGTACACCCGAATGGTAATTAGCGGCGGCAGCCGGTGTCCCCGGCGCGCAAGTTACACGGATAATTTATTCGGCCGGAAAAAAAGCTAAATTGCCGAGCTGATGAATACAAATGATTTCGCGACTCGTTCGTCGTTGTTTTCCACTTTGTCTCGTTGGTTACTGCTGTTTGCAAGTTTTGTTGTTCGTTCGTTCGTTTTTTTGTAAAAATCGTCGTTAAAATGAAAGTCAATAGCCACGGTGGAGGGTAGTGGCAAAAAGCGACGCGAGAGATAAACAACAACTGGTTGCAGCCAGCGTTGCTGAGAAAATTTTCTCGGAATCCACAGGCAAAGGTGCATGTGTGCCACGTACAGAGCACACGTATAGACACTCTGGATGGAGGAAAGGAGGCGGGAAAAACGTCGCTTATACTTTAAATGCTCGGATTTACAGTGAGTTACCCTGCACCAAGCCGAGGCGCATGTACCTATGCATGACCAGGAGCGGTATGAAAATTATTATTGACGCGCGGGGCAGGCGAGGGCTTCCCTCTCCCTCTCGTAATCAAAGTGAGTTGCTTTGAATATGCAGATTACAGAGTTAGAGGGCCGAAGACTGTAATTCTTTGTAACGGTATACTCATTGTATTGAAATATGGCATATTCGGTGGGAAATTAAAAATTCACATTTACATGAGCGAGGGGGCTCCCCCTTCCTTCTCTTTCCTTGTAGCGTGTGTTCGCTCCGTGTTACGAGCTTGTCCTGATGCCTGAGCTTGACTACCTCGATGACTAGCGATAAAACGAAACGACCAAGAAGACGAACTCGTTGCAACGATTAGCACTTTATTTTCTTTAATCCCTCACGCCGAAGGAGCTCCGTTTACATTATAAAGGCTATGATTATTCATAGAAAGTACACCTGCAGGTGGTCGAGTTTTTAAAAACAATTTATACTTAATTGAAGAGATTTATCGTACTTATGTTCAAGGAATACAAAGACAATTCCTCGCGTGGCTGCACGAAAAGTGAGTTGGAGAGATAGAGATAAAACAGCCGCAACTCAATGGCGAATTGCACTTCCGCAATGGTTTCGTGTATGCAAAATGAGTACACGCGCCCGAGTGTGCTGGACCATTAGTCTTGGCACGCGTACAAATGGACGTCATAATATTTGATTAGAATACATGTTTATCAGACCCGCAGATAAAACAGCATCGGGAGTATTAATAAGCGCGAGGGTTGCTTTCTTAATTAATGGAGTTATTTTTCGCTTCCTTTTTGTTTACCAGTGGATGTGACGTATACTCTGGTGGAATTTGTTGGTATAAAACTCGTTTAATTGAATATAAAGCGGAACTGCCTGGTGTACGGAGGCACGTCGAGCTGAAAATTCTTCGTACTATCCGCAGCTCATCTGATAAAAGGAAAAACAAGGCGCTAACTGTGGGGCAATTTTACTCAACCCAACACAATGGAACGGGCTTCCCTGGCGATGTGATTATTGATGTAAATCAAGTCTAACCAGTCACGAGAGATAAGTGCTTTTCTTCCTCTATACGAGTAAGAAAACGTTATTAATATTCATACAGGGAATGGAAAATAGGGTAAGGGCTTCCTTTCATTGTAAATTAAGTACACAATGTACGATAATTATTCGAGTGTTTTAGAGATTTTTTTATCACTCGAAACATGTCGCTGTTGCCTATAATATACGTACTACAATGAGTGATGAATTTTCCTGGATTTGTCTACGTGTACCTATACTATTCCCAAGGAATTCGATGCAGGTATCTGTTACAGGCATCAATGAGTACACACGAAATAAATACTATACGTGGTCTCAAAAAACGTAAATCCTGCACAGCTCCGATTCTTATTTCAGATTGCGAGAAACTTGCATTATCCATGTCGATAAATTAAAAATTTTTACAATCAACACCCAACGGCAAAAGTTGGAGAGATACTTTGGGAAAGTGGGGCCTGGGCACACACGTTGCGTGCTTATGCAATGTATCTAATTTCGCCCACAGCCAACCGGTCACTCATCAAGTCAGAGAGTCGGAAATGCAGTGAATGAAGTTAGTGCATTGTTGTTTCATATTCCTTTTTTTAAAATTTATTTTAGCTCCGGTGTGAGTTGAAAATTGTAAAGAAGAAAAAAAAATATGCATATAGTGTTGCAAAAACATCCTGATTTTTCAGCCCATCTCATCACCTCGAGGTACGATCATCGTATACCCCAGGGTAAACTACGCGCATGTAAGATAAATCTCCTTTTTTTTTTTTTCACGTATGTACACCTACGTGCGAAAATTTTCCGGAGGTGCGCACGTACATAGCCTCTGTACAGCATGTATACCACCCGCCACTCAAGAAGTTCCCCTAAGAGATGGCTTCTCTCATCGCGCTTTACCTTTCCTGGAATTTCATGAATAACTTTTCACCCATTATTTCTGGGGTCCAGGCTGCACGCCGTGGCTGGCGTCGTTCTCAATTATGCGAGCCGAGCAACTCGAATCAAGAGCAACAGCAGCGGCAGGAGCCGCGAGCTAATTCGTCAGGGAGGAAGATCACCGGAGTCGTGCATATATACACGCTCAGCTCGCGAAAACTAACGGGAAAACTTATCGTTGGCATTGCATCGATAAATTCGAGGAAACTGGCGCGCACGTGTGTGTTGGCCAGAGCTGCACCCAATTAAGGTTGAATTTCCCGACGCGCATAACTCGAGGCTAGGCTTACACCGGCACGCGCTCGAGCCCCGCTACGAGTGTATACACGTACATATCCGCGGAGAAAATAGTCAACCCGGGAGGTGGAGGGGGCACGCGCGCACGCGTGACTATTTTACGGGCCGGCTCGAGTTACGTAACTAATTGCGAAGGGCCCTTTTTCAAGATGCACACGCATCCGTGTCTTTGGGTAATTCATTGATCCGCGTCCGCCGATGGCCGATGGGAATAAGTTATCGGGCTCCTCTTTCCGCGTACAATAGATCTCGCTTCGGTGTACCGTTGCAACTAATCCTCCTCGCGCGAACTGCTTTCAGCGCTCGATGATAACTCTATGCGCGCAAAGGAAAAAAAAAAAAAAAAAAAAAAGGGAGAGAAAAACCCTACCCCAACAATCAAATTGCGAAACGAGGGAATTATGTTTATTTACCGGATGGGCCCTAACGAGGCCTACTTTGCCCGTCAGCGTGTCCCTCCGTGCAATTTGAAATTCCTCGATGATAAATCAATCTTAATTTCGCATCTTCTCCTTAATTAGTTGGAACGGGCAGGCAGGCAACAATCCACGCACCCTTTTTTTTTTCTTCTTTTAATGATTCCTCTCTCTCTCTCTTTCTTCCACCCCTGGGTGCATCCTGCAGGCTTTGGTGCACTGCGCCGTTTCTCCTCTCAGCGAGAGACCCATCATTTTGACAAACAACCCGGTCTCTCGCACCGGGGGCGTGTACTCCCAGCTGGCGCGCCCTCCCTACCTCCCTCTCGACAACTCGGCCGCGAAAACACCTCCTTAGCACGCATCGCCTATACACACACACACACACACACACGTGTGTACAACAGCCACGGGCTGTGCATACGATGCACTTGCAGCGTTGCACGAGGGGCGCACCGGACGACGGCACTGCATGCACGAACACAAACACCAACCGAGAGGGCTCTTATATTATATACGTACACGCACGCGCGCGCGCTTACGCATATATACCCTCCAATACATATACATGTATGCAAAGCCTGTCAGCGCCGGGGCCAATATACCATATATGCATCAGCACCACCGCTGGTTGACATATTCCCGGTGTGTGTGTGTTTGTGTGTGTGTGTGTGTGTGTGTGTGTGTGTGTGTGTGTGTGTGTGTGTGTGTGTACGTGACGCTGCTGGCCCGCAACTCAGCTGCATCGGAGAGTACTTACTCTCTGGTACCTGTGCACACGCATCATCCATATTATGCTACCGAAGCTATATCATGTATACCCTCTCTCTCTGGTGCACCCCATCCGCGTAATTAGCGCGCTGATGTACGGGCGCTGCGTCCATAGTACGCACACACATGGAGCCAAGAGTGTATACCTACATGGTATTATGCACAGAGAGCGCGGTAGCGTATAGTTTAACCGGGGCCCCGAGAAACCTGCAGAGGGACAGAGAGAGAGAGAGAAAAGAGATCCCCGCCAAACCGCCCATTTGTAAAGCGAGCGCTCGGGCGAGCCCGACAATTACTCACGCAGGTGCGATACATATCGCTGTGGGTAAGGCGCAAGCCGGGAGTACAGCAGCTATAGACCCGTGAGCCACCGGCGGGGCGCCCTCGAGAAGTTGGCTTCTTCTTGGCGCTATCGGAAAACCGAGGCTTGCGTGCACACCGAGGGGCCTTACCCAACACGTATATATATGTATGCAGAGCGCTATCGATGCACCGCCCATAGGTACACAAAGGAGAAAAGGAGAGGTGCTTAGGTGAAAATTAAATTGGATCGTTGTTTGCTTTTTTTTTCCTCTCTCTCTCTCTCTCTCTCTCCCTCCGTGTATGTAACACAAGAGTCGACGAGCGGTGAGTTTATTTGCGGGAGTCGAGATGGCGAGGTGCTGATCGAAGTTTGACAGCGGAGGAGTTGTTTTAGGGGAAAATCTCGAGAAACGAGACACTATACAGGGGAACTATTGTGTTGCGGGCGCGAGCGGATTCCGGGAGAATTTCGCACTCCAGGCCGTCCGATTTGTACACCGAGAACAAATAAATTTCCGGGTCCAATCAGAGAGAGGTTCACCTTAAACGGGAGATGCATGGCTATAGGGAAGGTGCACACAATATAATATATACCCTATACTTCGGAGCTCTCACTTTCTCCTGTGGTTATATTCCTGGCCCGATCACTCGCTCATTGCCGAGAGAGAGAGAGAGATCGAGCGTCGTGATAGCGCAACAATGTTTGTTATTCGCCCTGGCCTGTGGGAACGGAAAGAAACTATACGGGGACGCGAGTGATGAAATTTTCCATTTTTACAACCAGAGCGCCGAGTCGACCGCTGTGATTGAAGACTGTACTGCTCTATATGGGAGTTGGTACATGAATTTGCATGCCCATTTTTCTAGTGAAACACCAATTCCGTGTCGTGGACGACAGCAGTTGTACACTTCAATTGTTACTTATAGAGGGTCCTCCTTTCCTCTTCTCGTGAGATTTATTAAAGAGTCCGTCTACATCCTGCATCGCTACTTGTAGGCTTTGCTCCCGGGGCCATCCCTGAATTACGTGCCAAATAGTCCACCCTGGACGTATGGATATACCATACGGTTCGGGAGTATATGGCACTAAAAATGAAAATGTTACTCGTGTATATATAATATATTATGTAGCTCCCAACTGCAACTGCCGTCACAACTTTTGCACTCTCTCAACTCAAATTTTACCTCCGTGTGCATAGGAGTATAAGTAGATAGGTACAGGTGTACCACTATAACTCGTCGACGAAAGAAGAGAGAGAGAGATAGGGGCGACGGTATGTCCTCCCTTGGCGCGCTACGTTCCTTACCCCCTCGCGAGAGAGGGAGAGATAACCTCGCCAACCGACAATTATTGGTAATATCGAAGCTGCACGGCTGCCACGAGAGTCAGTACACAGCGGGAGAGAGAGGGAGGAACGATTATATACGGGAAAGATGAGGGGAGATGGATGTACGTATACGAGCGCGGCGAAAGAGAGGAGAGCCTCGAGGCGAAGGAAGAGCGAGAACATCGGTCCCTCTCTTGGTCTCTCGCGATTCGCTCGAGTGCTCGAGAAACGTCGGATGTGCCGAGCTGCAGCCCCGTGCACGTATAAGCATCGGAGCGTTCGGCACCGAGGGGCGCAAATTACAGAGTAGGTTATACACTGCATAGTAACGTCGGCCCGGCGTATACCGGCACACCGTTGTTTACCATACCCAAAGTAAATCTAATGAATATATCTATGTAAACAAAAGAGGAGGAGGAGGAGGAGGGCCCCTAAGTAGCTCTCTCCCCTCGTTTCCATCCTTCGATGCACACATGTAAACACGCGTGTACCAGGTATCTCGTATATAATATGCCGGGGAAGGAACATCGGAGGGGCCGAGATGCGCAATAAATAAATAGCTATCCTCGCCTCCCACCCTCCGGGCGTATATCCCTTATACGGCGCTCACAACTGCGTCGGAAGGCCGCATCCTCTCTTCTTCCTCTTTCTCGTGGCATCGGCACAAGGTGGGCGTGCGAGAGACGAGCTTTTTGCGCACTTGGCCCAGGCAGCATCAGCGGTCCCGGGCTCTCTAACGAGGGAAAACCCGTTTTTCCGGACGTACGGAGTCTGTCTGTGTGTGTGTGTGTGTGTGTAGCATCGCACGGTGCATATATATACCCTAGAAGAGCTGAACGTGTCTGCTGATACGCGATTACTGCCTTCTCTCATTTTTCCTTTCCACGCTGCTTCTACCGATTCTTCTCGACTTTTTTTGCTTCTTTTTGTTTGCCGTGTCGGCGTCTACACATATACATTTGTACCTATATGCTGCGCTTTTACTCGTAAAACACCGAGCACGGAAAAAGGTGCTTTCAAAGAAATATTCATTTTTGGATCGATTGCTGCCGATGTAAGTACATATCATTACTTGTGTCAAGATCTTTTTTCAAACCAGACACACGTGTATTTTTTTTTTTTTAATACTAGGTATAGGAAAGAAAATCTCGCCACTACGCGCTGATACAGAGAAACTACGGTATCGAGCGTTGTCCTTACTACGAGGTAGGTATTATACTTTTTTTGAAACTTTTCTTCGCGAGGCCTTCGGAGAAAATGATTCTGCCGAGCAGGTGAAAGCGGAGAGAATGTGATTGATTGTCGTTCGTGTACAGCAAAGCCGAGCTTGGTTTTTGCACACGTGCAGTTGCTGTAACGCGATACGCGGGATCGAGCTTTTCCGACCGCAGCGTAAAATTCTAATGTTTAAGGTTCTCAGAGTCGGTTATATACTCTTGCATCGTTTCATTTTTTTCTTATAACTTGAATTTTTTTCAACACGTATTACCTTTTTTTCCAGGTTTGCGTTCGCGATAATGAGAAAGTGTTGCACGAACGTATGTGCGTGTGCGTTCATGCGTGCAATCGTGTCTTTTGCTTCTTTTGTTGTCGTACAAACCGCCTCTGCTGAGCAGTTCGTGAGAAAAAATGTTGCATGTGGATAAAACGCGGGGCGCTGAAAATGAGGCATAATGAGAATGCGCACGACATATGACTGTGGCCAACAGTTAACTTTTCGAGAGGTATGTTTTTTTTCGAAACAAAGTATGGATGTGCACACGTTTACAAAGGGAAATTTCGGATTCGTTAAAACAACACAGTTGCAGTCGAATATTTTACTTTTAATACTCGAATCCAATTGCCGTCGAGAGAGTTAAAAGATATTGTTCCCCATCGAGTGCGGAGTTTGCTCGGTCGCGTCGAAAAATCATGTACGTTTCAATGCAACGCGAGTCACGATTTCATAAGGAATGTTAATGTCACTGTTACCTATAGAGAAATAACTCGACCGATCCTTCAAAAACGAGTTCACCAACCCTGAGTTACGAGCTCAGTCTTTTCATGTATACCTACGTACGACTTTTTAGAGATCGTAAGGCGATAAAATTCTCCCTTAATAAGTTCGCCCAGTAGCTCCTTGTACCACTTGTACTATTCGTACTGCACAAGTGTAATAACAATAAAACAACAATGAGAAATTTACATGTATTTCTCGGAAAGCCGATAAAACGCTGGGCATACAATATACCCCCACACACAGTGAATGGGTGAATACGGACGAAACAAAAGAGTTGGAAAAAAAATCCACAAATAATATTACGACTTATTGTTTTCGTGCACCTTCTCATTTTCCTTCTCTTTGTTACGTAACCCGCTGAATCATCGAGATATTAATATATCCTGCCTTTTTTTCTAACGAATACCATTATAATGTTTAAACGTCGAACTAAGTGTAGCGATATACTGTTTAACAATTCAAATATCGCCTCTCGTGCAGAGTTTTGTCATGGAAAGTAATACTATCTGCTTTCGAAGTAATACCAGTAAAATCCGTGCCAAGTGAATTAAATTACCATTATTTGGCGCAAAACCGCAATGATTGCCTACTGTGTGTCCGTATACACCTAATCCCTCGGATTCCCGTTTCAACAGGATAAATATAATCAAGTACCTACGTCGTAAAGGCGCTAAGACCAACGTAAGGATGAAACGAGAGAAAAAGAGGTACTTAGTTTAAAAAATAAAGTACTTGACTTTTCACTGTAGGTGGTAGACTTGGGCACAGTTATTTTATCGATTTTTAAACACATTGAAAGAAATTTTTTTTTTCATCTCCGACCAAAGCGAAGTTTATAGTAAATCGAATATTATGCTATAGACACCTATACAAGCTGTAAAAAAAAAACAACTTTTTTTTTCAGCACAAATTCAAGTAAATGAATTTGGCAAAAAAAAAAAAAAAAAAAAAAAAAAAAAAAAAAAAAAAAAAAAAAAAAAAAAAAAAAAAAAAAAAAAAAAAAAAAATGGAAAAAGTATCCATGTCCAAGTCTGGTGGACAGATATTATACGTGGACAAGTAAAAACTGCAGCCCCCCCACATGGTCCACGAGTCCAAATCAACCGTAAACGTCAACCACCGCGACGAGTTAGCTGCAGTACACAGTACCATCATCAGCTAGCTAAACAAGTAAGCGAGCGAGTTAACGACCTACCTCGCGTTAAGTGCCCCCCGACGAGCTGGTGTACCATCGTATATTATAATACGCATCTCTCGCGCGTCCTCCCCTGCGTACATACATCGTGTACACCCACCTGTTCTAGCGCTACAGCACACACACACACATTCACATAAGCAACATTGCGCATGACGTGCGTGCACGTATTAAACGAGCCGTAAACCCGCAGCCCCTCTCGCGCGCCCGCTCGCGTGAAAAAGTACTCCCGAGCTAACTCCGGCTATCTATTAGCGAGTCCCTCTCCTGATGATGCTCCTCCTGTGCGTTGGACTGTGCTACCGTGTATACTGTGGATACGTGTGTGGGTATAGTATACACTTACACCACGGCGGCTTCGGCGTATATATGCCGGTATTTATGGTAATGCGCGCGAGAGCGAATACAGCCGCCGCGGCTTTCTTTTGGGTCCGAGCCGAAAAATGCCGGCCCTTATATATGTACACACGTACACGCTTGTGGATCTGGATTTCTGGACGCATTTGTGCCCGGGTAAGTAGTGCATGATCGAGAATCGAGTCAGTCAAGAGGAAGAGCGAGAGAGAGAGAGATACTTTTACCTACACCTCCTCCTCCTCCTCCTCGGGCTTTTTCTTTCTCCGAAAGGGAACTTTTTATCGTGATTTCTTTCAACATCACAAGTGGGAGATAACGATCGCGCGCTTCTCCCGCAAGACACGGACATTCGCGTTCGAATTCCCTCCGCGTTTTGTGCCTGTCTCACCACCTCCTCTCTCCCCCCCCCCGCCCCTTTTATTCTTTATCTTTTACTCATTACCGCGTACCACCCCCCACCTCCCGCCTTTTTCTCTCTTGGTATGGGCTTTTTTCTTTTTTAGCTCGATGTACTCGTGTATATATACACGTAAATCTGAAGCTCGAGTGAGCCGAGGGTAGCGGTGGTGGGCCGACCGGGAATTGATGGCAACTAGGCCAACCGGAAAATGATTATCATAATGGCCGGCGGGTCGATCTATCCGTCCATCCAAGTTGGGAGCCCAGAACGAGGAAAAAGTAGGTTTACGCGGAGGAATAACCGCGAGAGAGAAAGGCTAATCGGACGGTCGAAGGAGGAGAGCGGGTAACCCAACGGGGCAATAAGGAAACGCGGATCGGAATGTCTCGATCGGAGAAACAGGGCATTGCGCTCGTTTGTACTCCATTTGCCTCGCCCCCCCCCCTTTTTTTCCTTCCTTTTGCGTCATTCTTTTGTGACTTTTGTTTGTCGAAAAATTAGCTCCCATGGTACACGGCCAAGTGGGATATTTGTATACATAGGTAAGTGGAGTTTCGAAAAATTCTTTGGTAGTTTTTTCGGGAAATCAGAAGCAATGCTATACGGATGCGATGATCATTCCAATAGTAAAAATATTTTTTCGTAAATGTGGAACTTTTAAACTCCAAAATCCGGTAGGAGAAGCGTTAAATCAGAAATATAAATATCAACAGATTTTTTTTTGTTTAATCATAAAATATATAAACATACAATAAAAAAAAAAATAGAAATCTTTGACATCAGTCAGTTAGTCGACTATGACTCGTTTAGTTGATCCATGCCTCGCGTTAAAAAACAATTTTTGAGCGGAATAAAGAGAAGGAAAAAAAAAGTTGAAAAATCGCACAAAAATTCTCAAGCTCCCTAATTTCCGTCCCGAGCTCGTAATAACTTGTACCCCAAAAGTTACGCCTCCCGTATCAATCTCTTTTTTACGCACTCGAGAGAGAAGGAGCACAGAGTGGGAGTCGAGCGGCACCTACTTAGCGCAACCTCCCAGATGTCGATAATTACGGGCTCCCACCGAATCCCCGTGGTAGCCGCCAGTTAACATCCCATAAACCTCCGGAGGATCGAATACATGCACCTTTTGACGATCCTTTTCCTCCTTTGGCATTTAAAAACTCCCGACTCTCGAGATGAACCATAAAAACAGAAAAAAAAAAACCTCTCCCGAAGCACCACCGGTCAAGGAGAAGAAAGAAAAAAAAGGACAAATCCAGTTATAACGAACGCACGCACGGCTTAGTGGAAAAAAAGATATTAGGTGTTTGTAGTTGCAACGGACGCGGTGCGCATTTTTCCCGCGGATCATTATACGCTCTCGGTGCGTTTCAAGCCAACGAGCAGGGTATTATATATATACGGTCGTAGAAGAACCAAAGCACGTTTATACATCCTCCGGCGGTATAACGTAGAGTTCAGCGTTCGGAAATCGTAGGGGCTATTGCACACGACGGTGGCGGCGATATGCCTTTGTGTAAGCGAGAGAGAGAGAGAGAGAGGTGTGTTGTTCGATCCGCTCCGTACACTTCGACGGGGGTATTAAATCAGCGCGCGAGGAAACGGGGAATCTCCCGCCTCCTGCATCGGCACGAGCCTCTTCCCTTCCTCCTCTATTTCTCGCCTCTACGCCTCGCGGAATGCGCGAAAAAACTATACTGTACGTGTGCACCTACCGCGAGGAGGCAGTTTTCTCCGAAGGAAGCTTTGTTTTTTCAAAAGAACTACTGCGACTCCGGCCTCTCGGCAAGGGGCAATTTGATGGAGCGCCGATCGGCCACAGAGGAGTAGGAAGACAATCTAATTGGGAGGATGTAGACTCCCGAAGTGCGTCCCTAACGAGGTAACGCCGTGTTGTTCATCGTTCACGCCGAAGCTATCAAAACCCCATGGTTTTTCCGGGTACGGTTTTTATCGATTTTTCTACTTCCTCCTGCAAATCAAGCGAGAACCCAACAATGGGTGGCGTCTCATTATTCGATACACCGTTTCGCCCCGAGCAATTAACAGGGAAGCGAGGCGATCGGGTCCAAAGCGTTAAATTTATCCGCAATTAAAGCCGATGGCGTCGTATCCCAACCAAACGCCTACGTGTATACCCCGAGAAGGGGAATAAAAGCTAAAAAAAAAAATACGACCTCAAGTATACTCGCGAAAAACTTCTTGCGCGAGCTCTCCTCTCTTTTTTGTTCCCTCCGCGAGAGAGCTTCCTTTTATCTCGGGCTGCTTGCTGTCGAGTTAAGTGAAATTGTCGGTGAAGCTCTTGGCTTTTTTGTTAAAACCCTCCCCCATTCACCCACCCGCGCTCTTTGCATCAACTGATAGGTCCCGAGGGGCTTTGACACTTTTATTGCGCGTGTATGAAGTTTCGCGCTGGCCCTCTTTAAAACCTTCCGTTTGGGGTACGCGTCCCACTTTGGCGTTCCCTTCTCGGTTGTTGTTGCCGCTCGGCACCGGGAGGAAAGAAAAGCGTCGGCCGTTGGCGAGAAATTCCGCGGCGAGCCGAATAAACGATCCCGCTCCCGATAAAAAACAACCCCCTCCCAACGGGACAAGTGCGTATACGCCGCCTCGTTGACTGATGGTCTTATCTAACCGGCGAACGGGAATCGCGCGAACATTCGTGTACCGATCGGTCATATCACAAGGGAGTCCCACTTTGACTCCGGGGATTTTCATTCGCTAGGATTAATTCGCGCGATTACCTACCACATTGGTTTTTAATCGCAGGGGGAGAAAAAAAAATCATCAAACATTCGAGGAATCCACTCGTACACGAATTCGCTGTTACCGTGCAATTATTCGCGGTTTTCCTTCAATTATACGCAATTTCGCGTCCTACTTGACCAGTGATAAATCGCACTGAGGCATCTCTTCTATACCAGAGAAATGAAACCGATCCCCGTTTCCAAACAAATATCCGTCGTTGCAAGTTCGCCTTGTGTACGCTACACAGCAAGTATCGAGCGATCGGTAAATTATTCAAGGTCTCTCCCTCTCTATTGCCGAACAATTCGAGGCACGTGTATGGATAAGGAAATAAAAAAAGGGGAGTATATCCTTGGTTGAAGCAAACGCGTAAAAAGGACGTATAAACGCCTGTCAAACGCGACCGCGGAATCCTAAGAGCGAAACGATGTTCGAGGAGGCGCCAAGGTGCGAACAAGCGCACACTTTTTACGCGATTAACATTGCCAGAGCGAGGGGAAGAGAGAGAGCCTATGTGCCGTATGTACACAATGCAACGGGGCGAAAAACCTCGCGACGTTCATGTCACGAGGTGTTTTTCTTATTGTTCTTCGGTGTACGGAGCTTTCGCGAGGAAAGCTCGGATGAAAGCTTTTTTTTCCGAGGGAAAAGAGATGAATGAATGCAAGGAAGGAGAGTGGCGCGCTTTACCGCCGGAGGGACGGAAGGAGATTTATGGACACTACTCTATTCAAATCTGGATGTGGGGTAGGTTGGCATTGTTTAGTCGATCGAGGGTGTATTAGGCGGAGTCGGTGTACAGGGAAAAATACTCAGCTGGTGTGATTGTAATTGCTCGGAATGGCTGGAGGAGAGGAGGAGTAAACTGCCGTTTCTTTGGGTATTATTAATGTTTCTTGTGACCGAAGGATACGCTCCGTCTGCTTCAAGTCAGCTCGGGAAAACGTTTTAAGATTATTAACTTTTTCTTTACTTTCCAACAGCGAAATAACAAAACTGACGGAGGAGGCATCAAGGTTTGGTGTTTATTCTTAATATTGCAGTGTTTGGAAAAAGAAACCTTTAAATGTTTCGAGAAATTAATTTTTTTTCCAGCGCAAAACTCTGTAATCATATACCAAACTTTAGATGGGTGAAACGTATTAGAAAAGAGGAAAAACCGAGTTTCACGTAAAAAAAAAAAACAAAAAAAAAAAAAAAAACAAAATTGAGCTCTTCCGCGCAAACAGTACTTTCGCTGGAGGAGCGGTCACTTTTTTTTGCAAGCTCAAATTATGTTAAGCTCTTGAAAATCGACAAACAAAAAAAAAACAACTCGTCAGCAACAGCGAAGCCAAAGTCGTTGGGCGTTCATTGCGTCGTCTTGCACGAGCAACAGCCGGGAGAGAAAACAATGAGGAACGGCCCTTGTCGATAGAGTAACGACGTAAAAGAAACAACAGACTCTGTAAAAAAAAAAAAAAAAAAAAAAAGAGCCACAGGGAGAAAGCAGAGACCAGCAAATGAAACAAAAAAAAAAGACCCCGAGGGGGAGGGGGTTCTTCTTTAATGAACCGAGGAGTCCGGAAAACTAGCCAGTTGCTGGGAGGAGAGCGAAGGAGGGAAGGATCGGCCAATATCCTCGGAGGAGAAAAGCTGCGTGTGAAATCGACTGGAAAGACAATATGATTTTAAGAGCCTCGACCTCCACGTCGCGCAGACCTAACAGCGGAATAGCGCGCGTGTGGCCGCTCTATGTATCCACCACCCACCCACCGATACAGTCAGTGAGTCTGTGCAAAGAAGAAGAAGAAAAGAAGCGAGCACCTACAGGGAAGGGATTAACGTGTGTATCGACCGAGTTCCCTCGTCCGCGCGGATGGAAGAGAGAGGGAGAGCGAAAAGAGAGCGAGGGAGCAAAGTGCGATTCGTGGTATTTGATATCGGGATAATCACTCGGGGTAGGAGGGAAAGAGAGGTGTTTGCGTGTGCATGTATGCATACAATGTATAGACGCGCAGTATGTTATATTGTATAGCTACAAGCACGCGAGAGTATACGTATATATGCATGTGTCGGTTCCTCTCGGCACCTTCTCGAGAGTCGCCTTCCTGCTCGCGTCGTCGCTCTCACGTTCGAGCGAGAGATTCGCCCCGAGGGGGGGCTCTCCCTATTTTTCGACAAGCGCGAGAGCTGCGGAGAGATGCCGATAGAGAGACGGCCTTTACCACACGTGAGCCCTCGAGGCGTTAAGTAACGCGGACGCGGTCGGTGTTAAAAAGCATTACGCGGCCCCGGAAGAGAGAGAGAGGCGTGCGATATATATTTCGTGCTGTAGGTGTGTATGCGGCTGCTGTCAGCGTGTTTTGCTCTGTTTGCCGTTTCCAGGTGAAAAGACTGATACGCGGTTCGCTGGGAGTGACGTTGTGATATGCTGATTATGCGGCGTTTAACGGCGGTTCGGGGGTATACACAAATATAATTTACCCGCGTGTGGGCTCGGCTGAAGCGATACGTTGCGGTTAACCTGTGGGAACAATACACGGGTGGGACACTTTGCGCAAGTGTTACGTACATTGTTGGGAAGAAATTGAAACTTCACTGGCCATCGACTGAAAAACCAACTACTCCGCGTTGGGCGGCTTTCGCTTTCAATATTATACACACCAGTTGTATCAGATATTCGTGACAAATTATTCATTTTTCATGTCATTTCAGTAACAACCACGATACTTTGATTAATTTAAATTAAACAAAACTGGCGTAAAAAATTAATTTAAAATCATCACCCACACGATGTACACAAATCCCACTCTATAAATGTTTCTCGCATAGTAGGACGTGTGCATGCATGGATTTTCTCTTTTTCTCCGTTAGGTATAAGACATTTCGTTCCGCCTTGCCAATCAAAAAATCCGTGAGCTCCAACGAGCGAGAAAGAGATAAAGAAGCTCCTCTAAAGTACACAGAGAGAGAGAGAGAGAGAGAGACTCTGTGAATGTTCATTGCTCGTGGCTCGCTCGCGGAAAAGCAGAACAATCGCTGGCTGACTCTCTATACCGAACTGCCGGGTGTGCACGTGGATGTGTGCACAGGTATCGCAAACGAATGAGAGGAAAAAAAAAAAAAAAAATCAGTCGGTGTGAGAGCACGGAGAGCTAGAGGGGCCGTTACAGGGAGGAAAACGTCAGTCGTTGTCCTGTCTCCGGCTCTTCTATTTCTACTCCGAGGCCTCCGTGACACGCTCTACTCGATTGTCTACCTATATACGTATGTATATCGTAAAAGGTGTACGTCTTTTCGCCGCATTACGACGAGGAAGGAATTTTCTATAGTTTTCAATGGAGATACAGCCCGAGGGGGAGAAGAAAAAGAAGCTGCCGAGGATTATGAGGCCGCGGTTCCTAGTTTTAACAGGAGACCCTCTCACATCTACATAATGCACGAGGATGTATGTATTGAGAAATTACTCTGTTCGAGATGTATGTGTAATTATATGTTTACTTTAAGTAAAAATCACGCGTTGCGTGAACTGAAAAAATTGGCGAAAGTTGGGAAATTCCTTGCCTTTTTTTTTCCAGAGCACACATAAAAATAATTGGAATCCCATGTTTCCACTCGTAAACTTTACTTCTGAGAAAGAAATATCGTAAAATGCGCTGTATTGGTACACATCGAAACGTAGCACATTTCACTCTTCTAGTCCGTTCAATGAAAAACAATTGAAACTCAAAAAGTGCTAAGCTCTAATTAGCTCGAGTGCACGTAACTTGGCATTATATACTTTACCTTGTTTGCAACATCTCAATGTTCCACACTGAAAATAGCGTGTAAAACTTCTCCCACGCAAAGGAGCATCGGGTCCTCCGATATACAATTGTACAACGGGACGACAGAACGCGACTTTGGCTCACCCAATCCCGTTCCTCCTTGCCACGGGCTCTAAAAGTGCTTTCAACTTTCTAGAGTCTCCTCAAGCTCAGGCAATTGAATCACTATAAGACGCAAGGGGAGGGGGGACCGAATCTCGGGCTAAAAAATGCGCAGCGCTGAACAAACGCGCTTAGAGTGCACGGGGAGGACGGCGGAGCACTTGACACAGCTTTCCACAGGGGAAAAAAAAAAAAAAAAAGTTAACGATGCCTCGCCCGTGTATGTTGTTTTCACCCGGCGGTAATGTTGGGTAAATAGAGCGGGCATTTGCAAAATTAAGCCAAGCAAAAACATCCGAAACGGTGGAAATCTCAATCTCGTTGCTTTCGTGGCGGGAAAAAGGAAAAGTCACGAGAGCGCAGAGCCCAAGTGAGCGAGAGAAGGAGGTACAGACGAAAGCGCTCGTACACCTCATATATATATATACACATAGACAAGTAGACGCGGGTGTATTATAATATGCATACACCGGGGGAGAAGGAGGAGGCTGTTGGCGTTGAAATCCCGGGCCAAAAGGGGGGGAAAATGACAGGCCGGAGGCTCAGAGAAGCGCTTCACTTGGAAGATCTGTCAGCTGTCGCGGTGGCTGCTGCGCCTTTTTGCGCTCTCGTAGAGAATCTTGCGCGTGTATATAAAAGCCGCAGCGTAATCGCTCGAGCTTAAGGAGGATAGTGTACATATAAATGAGCGCAACCGAGCGCCCGCTGCTTCTGCACCTCGTGACTTTGCATCAAGGAGGTAGGTATGTATACAAACGAGCCGAGCAAACACACGTGCAGAGGAAAGAAGATGGTAAATAGTACTTTTACCGCGTGTTTGCATTATGACAATTTATATGTGCACGCCCAAGACAGAGTCGCCTACCCCCCCCCCCCGCCCCTCAGTGCTCATAGTCCTCGAGTTACAATCGTTTATTTTTTACGAGAGGAGTAAACGTCGCGCCCTGCTCCTCGTGAGAGGTTTTTCTCGACTTTGCCCCCAAGGAGAGAGACACTTGTTCCTATACCTAAAAACGAACGGAAGGTATTCCTAACGAAAACCCCTCTCTTTCTCCGTGGGTGCGCGACGACAGCGATGTTTCAGCGGAAGCGAGGGTCCTTTACCTCTGTATTGGCTGACACGAGTCTCAAATCTGCTCGTACCACCGTGTTGTTACAATTTTGGTCCGATGCAAGTGAATTAGTGAATAACAACCAATAACACGGTTACCCCAAAAAGTTCCACGAGGTGGAGAATAAAGGTAGGAGCGAAAGTAACAATACCCATCGTCCCATCACTATTAAAATGAGAGCAGCTTCACACCTTGCATATATATGTATACCTAATTATATATACGCGCATCGCAATGAACTCGTTGCAGTGTATCACTTGTGTGCCCTAATTGACCTCGCGTATACCCCGGGTATACGCAATTTGACGACAATCGCGATCATTTGCTGGATATGGGTTTCTTTCCTCTGCGCGGGTACACGGATACTTATAAGTAAGTGCGTGCGTGTGTGGATAAATCCACTGTGTGTTCTGTATCCTGCATGCGAGCAAACGAAAAGTCTTATCGATGTGGAACACAGCACTGTAATCGCACTGTAATATAGTTATTGATGTACGAGGCAATTCCAACCCCCTCCCCCTCCTCTCTTTCCCCTTGAAAATAATATCTCGAGTCTGCCTGCTACCAGGTATATGTTATAACGTGCGCCAGCCGGTTATTAAAATCGGCCTGGCAATCGATTGGCAAATTATCGGTGGCTGCTGTCCAGCCAACAAGGCTAACTACAATCATTTTAGCAGCAGCAGCCTGTCCCCCCTCCACACCCCTCGCATGGACACCAGGAGTACACATACACACACACGGGCGCTTGTGCGAAGCGACTATAGTAAAGCTGCAGGAGTTTTATCGGTCGCATACCTGTGTCGCACACTCGCGAGCAGCTATGCACCTCCTGCGTACACGTACACGACACGTGCTCTTTACTGTCTCTCCGTGTTTGCGTTGGTGTGCGCGTTTATGCACACATATAATACCTGCACACCGGTGTACGACGACATTGTACTCGACGGCGTCGACTCCTATGAGTTATGGGCGTCGCTAAAAATGCAAATAATGGCTAGACGCACACGAGAGAGAGAGAGAGAGAGAGAGAGAGAAGGGGGAGGTTCTATTGCCACTGCGCTTGAGAGCGTGACTTCTTACTTAATTTATGTAACGAGGGAGGAATAAAGTAGCACACCTACATGCTACCGCTGACGGGCTGCATTCGTGCCATTGACTCCCTCCGTCTCGTTTTCGTTGGATTTTATCGGGCTCGCCAATCGAGCCTATACACATCAGGCTAAACTTTTCGCTACGAGAATTTCAGACTGTGCGCTATTGCCTCGCCTCTGTGAGGCACCTACGTCTATATATACATATTATGTATATGTGCACTGTCAGGTATGCACACCTACGTCCACGGGTATTTTTTTACGATCGCGCAACTCTGCAAGTTACCGATTTCTCTCCCGTGTGAAGCGCAAGTTGACGGCGACAGGAGAGAGAAAGAGGAGCTTTCGAGGGAAAACGAGCTGTTTGTATTCGATGTGATACGTTATGAATTCTCGAGTAAGTAGTAACACATCGCGGGTCTACTTTGTTTGCGGAGCAATAAATCACGAAAATGGAATCGCGGTGGATCGAGTGGTTATTGAAAATGCAGGCGGTCTAATTTCGATTGTCAGTCGAGTGAATTGAGCCGTCAAAGTCGAAACGAGAGGGAGGAAAAAAAAACCGTCGCCACCACGCAGTCTCCCGGAGTCGTAAAAAAAAAAAAAAAAAAAAAAAAGAAAAGTATCTTGTGATTAATTTATTCGCAGGAAAGTTTACGGACAGTTCCGAGAACCATAAATTATATTGTATCTCGTGGGTACATTCCCGAGAGGTGAGCAGATAAATATTATATTAAGAAATTGGCAGTGACACGCGCGATCACGGGTATACACGTTGTAAGCTCACATTGTAAATACATATGCTTTTGTTTTGCCCATGGTTGATGTATACTTTATACGTTGGGGGGAGAGTTTATCAGTGACTTATGCTACTGTCAGTCCGTTTATAACGTATCAATGAAACTACGCGTATAGGTACGTAAATCGTTTTGCAATATAAACTCAAGTACTTAAACACGCGGGACACGCTAATCGACAGCTCGTGTGTACATTACTTTCGTTTGAAAATTACTCGTTTTTTTTCTTCTTCTTTCTATCTACGCGGACACTCTGTACCTATACACGTTTTGTTTGATTCTCGACAAGAGCACGTGCTCGAAGAGTTCGGCGAAAATTCCTCCGCAGAGTGTCGACGAGGGCTCGTGCAAAACGGGTTTATACAAAATCGAGGGGAAATAAAATACTCGAGAGGGAAACAGTGTATATGCGGGCGCGCGCGATTTTAATTAAATAAAAACTGGTCAGCGTTTCGCAATAAAATCCCGAACGAATCGGCGAAACGAGGGTAATAAAATTATACAGGGAATTCAATATTCCCCGGGGGGGGGGGGGGGCAGAGGGTATTGGTCCACTCCACGTCTATTGCTGCTGATGCAACAAAAAAAAAGGAATAATAATAATAAAAGGAAATATAAAGGAAAATGCTCGGTTGGAGGCGTGAAGCCGAAGTGTGTTGTCGCCCATATAGCCTTTCTCTAAAAACACACTGTAAATCGAATTCGAAAAAACATCGCAGCGCAGACAGTCCACCACCACCGACGCTATACCACTGTTATTATGCACACTGTGTATGTGCAGGCGAGTACGCGGGCAAGGGACTTGTCAGCCGCAATAATAACCGTAAATCACCGTGCTATTACCGAAGGAAATGTATACGTGAGCAGCCGGTACCACTACCAAACCAACGGCAACACCATCGTCGTCCCAACAACAATAAGGTCCATTAAAAAATACGCGAAGAAAACGAGAACTCCATTGCGTCGCTATGTAGTTTTATAAGTACTTTATTCATAAACTCGCGATGTCGTTAAAGTTGTGGTTTTTTTTTTTTTCGTAGATACAAGCTGCTCAGCTAGAATTTCATTGTCTATTCAGTCCGTACAGAGTTAAATTTTTTTATTTCAATACGAAAATGAGTTTCATCTATGTGATAAATAAAAAAAATGAGCACCTTTTCAAAACATTTTTATATCCAACTCACTCACACTATTTGTGTTTTTATTTAATCTTTAGTACCAAATGTATGCATGGCCCAGAATTGATTGGCAACCAACTGATGAGGCCCAAAATGTCACATTCAACTGTTTGGTACTTTGAGGCTGGATTTGTAACTTGGTTTGATGTTTCGTGGCTCGAAATTGTGTAACCAATTACTGATGTCCCTTAATGTCACAATCCACCGATTTGGAATCAAACTTAATGCTCCATTGAAAGATAATTGTGGCACATCCATCAGATAGGCCTTGAAAATTGGCTATTTTAAAAATCATTGAAATGCATTTTGTTTGATGAGATAAAAAAAAAAAAGCAAACATAAATATACATGAAATCCAACACACTCGTCGAGCCATCTTTTCTAAACTACACGCGTCGCATTTCGATCATACGGAGCTCCGAATCGACTTCCCTTGCAGAGGTTTCGCGCCGCAGCGCCTAAAATATCGAGCAAGTGCGAAGCCCACAAGGTACTCGGGAACCAAACGAGCTGTGCTGTGTACATATACACACGGGGCACAAGAGGCGAGCACACACAGCGATACCATCCACGCCAGCGGCAGCACGTACAGCCCCGCAGCTCCCGGAGCAAAAAGGAGAGCCGCTAAAGGGAAGTATAGGGTGAAATTTATTCGCCGCGTCTACGCGCGTGCAAATGCACAAGTATATACATGTACACACGCGAACGCGCAGTGGCAGCGGCGTTTCTCCATATTTTATGCACCGCTGGCGCGTCTATCCATACATAGGGAATTGAAATAGCACAATAGACGTGAAGCCGCGCACTCTTGTACGTACAACCACCCTGCGGAGGGAGCCCAAGAGAGAGAGAGAGAGAGAGAGAGAGGACTCTCTGACAGGACTGAGAAGAGAGAGATAGAGGCAGTGCTGCTGTGCATAATAGACATGTATAATATATATGTATGTATAGGCGAGCTCCAGGGTCCCGAGCTCTCTTTCTCTGTCCGACATCGTATATATGTGTATAAAAGGCGAGCTTCGTATCTCAAAGATCGCAGGACGAAGGTAGATGTAAGAAAATATTTTATTAAAGACCGCGGCAGGCGGGGGGGTAACAAGAAAATTTCGAGACAGGAGCACGGGAACGGGCGCCGACCATGTGAAATCTGTATTTTCGTTTTTACATTTATGTATACGTATATATATGCCTATATCAAGCGAGCTTCGATGAAATTTCAAGTGGTGCAGCGCGTATTTGCATATTATTGTGTATACGTAGATATACGGTACCTAATATACGGTAGCCATTGTTGTTGTTGTTGTTGCTGTTTGAATAAAGGAATGAAAATCCAGGGTGATTTCGAGATCGATCAAACAGACGGATGTAGAAGCTGATCGCGACTCTGTGATTTAAAATGAGAACAAAAAAAAAAAAAATAAAGTGCACCGATAAAAATTGCACGAAATCAACATAGTAGGCACTCGCTATCGAATTCTCGCGTAATCCGTGAAAAAACACCGGGGAAAGCTCCAAGAGCGGTATAAGTACGAAAAAAGGAGGAAAGAGTCGAGAGGACTGCAGCTAAATTTAAATCCCCGATAACTCTCTCTATTTGCTCTTCGCTCCCACTCCACCGACCCTTTCATTGTCTCCGGTGCCTAATGGAGAGAGCGACGACTCCGCTACTGGCCCATCGCCGAGGCAAATCTAGGATGATGAACGGCCTCGCGCGACTACGCTGGCCCACCCCACCTCCCCCTTCTGCACCGGAGGTGGGAGTCGAGGACGACGCCGCGGGACTTTTGACGTTATAATACGCGCTCGCCGGATCTACATTGTAAATTTGGCAGTACACGAAGATCGATGGCTTTTTTGCGACCCTACACTGGTGTCTGTGTATCATGTATACGTGTGCACCTCTCCTTTTTTTTTTTTTTTTTCAGTTGACCTTCTCTATACGGGCTATGGGAAAATCGTGCGATCGTCGTGTACTCGCGGACACACCGTTTACCTACATTTAACCGTACATACGTATAGACACGTAACCACGCGTCGCCGAGCTTTCTCTTGATATTTCTTCCTCCTCCTCCATTTCTTCTCCTCTTGGTCTTTTTTTTTTTTTTTTTTTTTTACAGTCAGGGCATAGCGAGGCGCTGAGTTTGAAATTGATTAAATCCAGACACGTTTAGCCCATTATTTCTCTTCCCGAGGATCTTCGCCTATCCTCCTCCTCCTTGGAGTCATTTATATATAAGGTAACCCTCGATCGCTCGCTCGTTACCGGGTATGCCTATACTTACACGTGTATACCGCGCCGGGGGAGTTGCGTGATCTCGTGTGTGAGGGGGTCCGCGTGTGTGTATCGGTGGTACGTGTGGCCTTAAATGGACAGCGCTAACGAATAATAATTAGGGAGGCAGTTTTCCCGGACTAATTGAGATACAATTAAAGGATCTACGTGGATGGCACGCGATACACGATGGGATGATGCCTCGAAATGTGATGGTCGTGGATATATATATTTGGAGCGGGAATCAGTGGTATATACAAGCAGTATTGAAATGTTATGTGTATACATTGCAAAAGGAATTTCGGTCTTACCGTAATGGACTGTTTCTACTAGAGCCATCCGCGACTCGGCGTCTTTGATTTCAATGGAAATTTTGTAATTTTCCGTTTACACAATAGCGCGCCAATCAATTACGTGCAGTGCACAGCCTCGAATGAAGAAAAATCATTGCCAAATGTGCCTACTAGTGGCTAATTATTTATTAAACACAACGGGGCTTGCAAAATTTCGTTTCAACTAAAGAGTGCATTTTTTAACGTGACTTACGAAGATACACGTGCACGCGTACGTGTGATATGTTACTTCGTCTTTGTGTGAGCGAGTGTATGTGTTCGTCGCTTCTAGATACAACAATAACGAACTATATAGCTCGGGGTTGCGCTAATTGAATTTACATCGGTAGTTGGATGTAAAATTAATGCCTATACGCTCAAAAGCGCGCGTAGGTTTTCAACGCAATCCTCTGAGATGAGCCACCTATCCTGCAGTGTTTTAATTGCTCGGCTGTGTGGTTAAATCACTCGATAGAATCCACTCGTTTTATCGATGATAGTATTTTTTTTTTTTTTTTCTTCTTTTTTTTGCTGCTTCATACCGACGAACGCGAGAATCCGATTTCGCGATAATAGCGGCCCCCAATAAAACACCGATTAAACGAGATAGCCAAAATCAAAGAGAAAGTACATCAAGGGGAGGTCGGAATTTCTCAAACGATACTTCCCAATCTCATCACGCAGGTGAATTTATTGGCATCTCCGGCTCGAGGTATATAGGAAGAGCGAAAGGAGGAAAAAAAAAAAAGGAATAAATAAGCTCCGGTAATAAGAAACTTATACCAATAAGGGCATCCATACTTCCTCGTCTCCTTGCATCGTCGATTCCTTACGCGCGCTAAACCCGTAAATTTTTTACTCGCCACCCCGAATCGAGGGAACACACATCCCTCGAGGAGCGCGTACATGCGCGCCTTTTAATCTAATACAGCCGCTGGACTTTTTCAATTTGGCACGCAATGAAGGGACGGATCGAGTCCCATAAGCAGACCATCGGCCCAACAAGCAGCGAAAGCTCGTTCGGACCCAAAGAGGCATGAGTATACATATAGAAGGAGGCGAAGAAGAAGAGGAAGGCGGAGGAAGAGAAAAAGAGCTGCAGGATCTCGCGAGGCTCTCGTCTTGTTGACTTAACGAGAGGCCTTTTTCCGCGTACGCTCGTTAAAAACAACGTGCGCGCGTCATTTCTACCCCTTCCTCTCTTTCCCGTGTATGTGTATGTACACGGATACATTTACACCGGCAGTTGAGACCATAGCATGCCTCGAGAAGGAGTTGGGAGTACATACACGCGCATCCTCCAAGTTGCTGCTGAAAACTGGTTTACGAGAAGGAGGGAAGAAGAAGAGCGTATACCTCAACTCGTTCTTTTGGCCTTTGCTTGCTTCTTTCTCTCTGTATATAATGTATACTGTGGGCAAAGCATGTGTGCGTGCAGGAGCAATCGGTAGCAGCGCTATATACATATAGCACGAGCAGTGTGGCGAGGATGAGCGATCGGTCATATATGCCGGCGAGGCGCCGCTCCTCGATCTTTTCTACGAATGCCTTTTTCCCTCGCGCGGTGTACCCCTGCTGCTCCTCCGTTCTTTAATTCCTCTTGGCTTCTATTCCTCTTTTTTTTTTTTTTTTTTNTCGCGCGCTCGCGGCTATGTATAACCTGCTGCGACGTCGTGTGCACACAAGCTGCACTCTTTACGTTATAATGTATGCACGATACGTGTATATACGTACGCCGATCTCTTTTCGAAGGGGCTTTTTTCGCCCGTGTCACGTGTTGGATTTTTTTTTTTTTGCGATACTCGGGTTACAATTAGCGAGCCCGGCGCTGCAGACTCCTTTTTTTTTTTTTTCCTTTTTTTTTTGTTTCCCTCTTTTACGTTTTGTCGGTATATGTATTGGCGTCTGCTGCATGTGCGCCCGTCTGCGGTGTAGCCGAATTACAGAGCTTCTTTTGACGAGTCAAGTGCTCCTTTGCCCCTTACCCGCCACCTTACTAGCGAGCGGTAGCAGGAGATATTTTACAAGATATTTCTTTTTTGAAATTTTTTTTCCTCCACATAGGTATAGTATCCTGGCCTCGTTTCGACCTTTGGATTTTTTTTTCAACTCTAATTTTACGCAAAAAAAAAAAGAGAGAAAAAAAAACGCGAGAGAGAGAGACGTGTCAGACAGAGCTACTCTCTGATTTGACATTGATGCATGGGATTTTTGGCAAAAAACGACACGCGAAAACAGAGAGCGAACCGCCGTGTTGTACATGTCATGTCGCATAGCTGAATGGTCTTGGATGACCATTTTTTTTTGGGGCCAACTCGACGTAGAAGTATTTAAAAATAACTCGATCTTTGTGACTTGTTAAGATGAATGTTTTTGTACTTTGTTAAACTCATGTCTGCCGAGCACAAGAATCATCAGTTTAACAACTTCAGTGCCCGCAAATATAATTCAATCGGAGTAAAACATTGCAAGGGCTGCAATATCATTTCAAAAGCGGGTACTAGATGTTTCGATGTTTTGTTTGCTCGCTTGGTTTTAATGTAACAAGTATATGTCTTTTAGCGGAAAGCTGATGCACCGCGCATTCCACGCGGTAGCAGAATTTTCTGGTACTCTTTCAAACTCTTCTCCGGGTGAACTCAAAAGCGTTTTCCAGCCATTGTTTTGTTGGGAGGCATTTAGCGGAGTATTTGCGCTGCACCGGGCATATAAGCTGCTTAATTATGCGAATTTTGGTTATTTTTTCGTGTATTTCACGCGCTTCGACCGCGCGGTTTTTATCGCCAGGTAAATTGTTTGAACCGTAATTAACCAGCAAAGTTTTTTTTTTTTTTTCCTCTCCACCATAAACAACTGCCGGTGTCATCGACTCGCGCTTATGTTTTCAATAAACGACGTCTGTGCAAACTCCGAGAAAAAAAGGGAGAGATGCTATCTCGGGCGTTTATCTGTGTTTTAAATACATGTATATATATTTGAATCGTCCCGAGGAGGATTTCGCACACTCACGTCCAGAAGAATAAATTTCAAACACCCGAGCATAGTACAGCTCCGGGGCGGTGGGGAGGGGAAGGGGGGAAAAAAAGAGGAGCGACAACATCGCCCCGACATTTCCAGAGACGAGATTTTCGGGTCTCGCTCCTTTCGACTGCACATCAAGCCGGGGAGTAACGATAGCGCGACCGCAGAGAAACACAACTCGCGGGCGCGAAAGAGAGTAAAAAAATCGCCCGGCGACGACGGACGGGATCCACGTGAAATTTCTCGTTTCGAATTCATTTCTCTCTCTTTTTTTTTTTTTTTTTTTTCTTTCCAACACAACCAACCAACAAGAGATGAAGAAAAAAGCGAGCAAGAGCAAAAAGTAATAAAACCAGAAAAGAGACGGTAAGGACGGAGAAGGGTGGGTCGAAATCTCACACGTGTACCTCGCTTACAGCTCGTATAATTTATCTGCCTGCGATTTATATTTTTTTCCCCCTATTTTTTTTTTTTTTTTTTTTTTCTTTTTTGTTTATAAGCCTCTTCGTTCCACACGTACAAACGNTGTCACGGAGGCCTCGGAGTAGAAATAGAAGAGCCGGAGACAGGACAACGACTGACGTTTTCCTCCCTGTAACGGCCCCTCTAGCTCTCCGTGCTCTCACACCGACTGATTTTTTTTTTTTTTTTTTCCTCTCTCTTTTTTTGCAATCCCTCTGCTTTTTTTTTCCCCCTTTTTTTTTTTTTTTTTTTTTTTTTTCATCGTTTATAAGCCTCTTCGTTCCACACGTACAAACGTATTATACGTTAAATAGATGGGTCTCGTCCGCGTTACGTGCACGGAGTGTTTGTTTTGCACGGGAGAAACAGGACCGGGACACGAGACCCGCTAAATTTGAATTCCGAGCTTATATCCCCGCGTCGAGTCGCATCTTATCTCCCCGGCGCTGTACATCTCGCTCCCGATCGTCTCTCGATCGGCGCAGATTAATTTCAAAGCCGATACCCGTGTCTCGGATGACGCGGGAGTCTGTGCTCGATGGTACGCACACACATACGTACGATAGGTGCACCGGATATGGGAGAAGTTTACGCGCCGATATCGAGAGCACTTCCAGCATAGGTCGAGCGTGAAGCCGCTGCACCGGACACAATGAGCGACGTGCGCTGCAGAGATACCTTCCGGGTCAATATGCGCCGGGAGGAAAGCAGAGGAGAAAAAACCGGGAGGAAAGGTGCAGCGCACCTACTATAACATACGTGATGCATGGCTCTCCGGGCTCTGGAAGGATTTCAGAGATCTCTTTTCAGCACCTACATGTTTATATATATATATACACATTTCCCGGATATAAAAACATCCGACTCGAATCGCATCTTTGTTCGCTTTCGCGAGTTTTCCCCACGTGTGGGTATATATGTACATCCGAGTTGTCCATGTACAATCGCACGCGTTGGAAACGAGAATGCAGGAGCTCGGAGAAATGTTCGCAAAAAGGAGTAGCGTCTGGTATAAGCTGCAGTAACAGGATCCAGATGAAAGGGAGCGATCCGAGCGCGCTAGGAAAAAACTGAGAGCCAAGGTGCCCGTCTATGAGAGAGTCGTGTGCGCTTGGGAGGAAAATTAAAGCTCTGCTCGCACATATATATATATATATATATACCTAGTCTACTTTTACGGAGTATGTATAGTTTGCTTTTTTTTTTCTCTCCTTCCTCCTCAATGATCATTTGGGGTCGATTGCGAGCGACACGGCCACCGATGGGATTTCTCCGGGTGTCGAGAGGTGAAAGGCGAGAAAGAGCTCGTGTTCTCCGCGGGAGTTCCCGATGCATCGATTAGCGATACTCGGGTTACAATTAGCGAGCCCGGCGCTGCAGACTCCTTTTTTTACTCTTACCTCCCCACAACCTCCCGCTCCACTGCGGATAAGCAGGAAGTGCCATTAGTGGACGTATACTTCTCGGTTTGCTTCCTCTTCCTATCGGGCTGTGTGTCTCTTTACTCGCGCGATGCGTTTGTCTTTAAAGAATAAAATAAAATAACGAGTTGTACGTACGGTTTTTTTAAACTTTCAAGCTATATAAAGAGGAAATTATGGCATCCGCAACGTGTTTGTCCGCACATGTGCGTGAATAGGAAGTAAATGTCACAGTAAAAGCAGTGGGATCTGAAAAATGTTGTTTCGCTGTTGGAGGACTACGAGTACTGTATGGGCCCTGGCTCTAAATTTATTCCAATTGCATATATGCGGTACGAGTGTAACGAAATGAGATCCACCATCGGAAGGAGCCGACAAGCGTTGATCAATTCCTTTACGCCGAGGTGCTTAACGAGCGCATTCTTTTTTTTTTCTTCCCCTCCGACTGAAAAATTCCGCGAGAATCTATCGAGGAAAAAAAAAAAAAAAGTACCCACCGGTACATTACAAAGTATGTGCCCTCGCGCACGCACGCACCAACTATAACTTGCCAACAAAGTGAAAACACGTGTGCAGCTGCACCGAGTACAACAGGAGCAACTGGATTTTTAATGCGAATTCTGTTCGACTACATAATATTTAATTAAGAAGCCTCGCTAAGGGCACCACGTATACACACACTGCTTGTGTACGGCTTCGTGTTCTCGCCAATGTATACACAACGCCGCGCTCTCTGCGTACAAGTACACATACGTAACACACGAGCGAGTTAACTTTGCTCCGATCCTGCAGTGCTCCTTTGCAACCGGCGTGCATTTATAGGAAAAAAAAAAAAAAAAATAAAACAACCTACTGGTTATGCAATTATTTGTCGGAGCGAAAATTGCTATTGGATCGCTTGCGAACGCGCGTAATTAGATGGTTTTTTTTTGTTCTCATAGAGTTTATGATGTTTTCAACAAAAATGTTGAAGGAAAAAAAAAATTTGTAGAATCTTGCGATATATTTAGCCATGTATTTGACTCGCGGGGAAGAAAAATGGGAGCACCTATCAAAGTTCGAGCCGCTTGATTTACAACGCGGGTTCTCCCGAGTGGGTATGTATATTTTCCCCTTAATTACGCAACGACATATCGACTAGGACGACGAGGACGAAAGCTCAATTTCCAACACATATTTTTCCAATCGTTGTGCACACGCGTCCGATTATCTCATAAATAAGAACGAAAGTACACGGACGGGTCCGTGTGTACAGCGGAGCCAGGAGGAGAGGGAGGTTGCAACAGGATGACATCACAATGTTCGAGTCGTGCCTAACGTGACGTCACAATAGAGCTCCAAATACTCGGCAGCATATAAACTTTCGCAAGCGCCCTGCGCACGGCTGCATACCTACATTATATATTAAGTAGGTAGGTAGGAGGTACATATAAGAGCGGGCTCGAAAAAATGAATGCACGCTCGAGCAACATATTTATTTATACCATCTCTTGCGGGCTGCTGCTGCTGTGAAAGTAAATGAGATAGATCATGAGCCTTTTTTTTTTTTTTTTCCAAGACGGAGGGGGAGGGAGCCGGTATCTGGAATTCAAATCCATACGTCATTATGAAACCAATCAAGATTTCACATTGAAAAAATAATAAAACGAAAATTCATAATTAACGATTGGGCTCCCTCACCGAATGTTATTGTGTTTTGTGTGTATGTATTATTCGCGGGATTTGAGAAAAAAAAAACTGCATTGAATATCAATGGTGCATGAAAGGTTTTAGTAATTAAATTAAAAGGATACCCGAAGAGCTTGGAGTGAAAGCTGGATGGAAGGACTTTTCAAAGACCTAATTAAATCTAGTCGCAAGTATCACTGCTAAATCAAAATACATAATTTTTTTTCAGATCACACGTAAACTTTCTCTCGTAGCGAACAAAAATATTATGTACTGGAAAAAAAAAAAAAAAAAAATCCTTAGATCGAGCGAACATCCTTCTCGCGGAGGCGCAGAGTGACGCGAACAGCCACCACGCGCGAGATAATACGTGTATAATCCGAGCGAAGCGCGTGTCACTCGACGACAAGCCATGATATCCCTCGCACGTACACACACCACAGTACCCGGAGACGACGCGAGCCCGATTTCACCTGTCTCAACCCCCGCGTTACACGTACGTACAAGCGCTAAGCGGAATGTCGATGCGCGAATTCCTCCGGATGACACGCGAGAGACCAGCGGAGAAACGCTACGTGTATAGGGGCGCCGGGTGGCGTCAGCCCAAGAGTACGTGTACACATATATATGCGTCTAACATACGCGCAGCGCTGGAATTTTGCGATTGGATCTTTCAGAGGGAGGGAGGCGGTGCATAATACGAGCAGAGCACGTATAACACACGCGTGTAGAAGGACGTCGGGGATGTTGCATCGCTGGGCACAAAAGTAAGTAGCTTTGAGTCTCAAGTGGTAGCGCGTGTATTATATAGATGGGTGTAATGATATACGCTCGGCTGCGTGTCTTCTGTCTCTCCTTTGCAATCTGATTTCTCGAGCAAAGGGATATATATTAACTGTTAATTGCGAAAAGAAAGACAAACACCATGGTTTATAGTTTTCAGGAGATCAAAATCACATCGGAAAAAAAAATTCTGCGAACTCGAATGTTTCACGAGCACTCATCAGCAAAACCTAACTAAAACTTAAGTTGAGAAATAGTTCAANTATATATATATATACGCGCCCGTATAATGCGACGGGCCAAGCAGCATGGGAATGCACGAGACGACGCCTTTGTCTTAGAAAAATAAAATTAATAAATCAAGAGAGGGATGAAGCGAAAAAAAAAGGGGATTGATGAACCACCGGGGCGGCTAATTAATGCCTCGGGTATCCGAGCTCGTAATTTTGTAAGTTCATCGCGATTCCCACCGAAGGTATGTCGCGTTGGTTCGACGAAGGCGACCCGCATCTCCGCGCATCGTCACAATGGATCCTCCGTATCGCAGGGCGACATATGCGATGACGAAATTGTAATAATGCGCTCGACGAGTTTTGTCGTGGTGCGGGCATCTTTTGAAATTTGCTAGCTAAAAAAATTTTGGATTTTCTCGGAGCAGAACTGCTTTTTCGAGTGGCAAACGGAGCCTCGAGGCACCAGGGGAAGGCAAAAGAGAAAAGAGGGCCATAGCAGCGAGAGTTTCCTCTATCCCGATTCGCAGCAGCTCGTTTGCACAGGGCTGTACATTCAGATTCCCTGATATCTCGTCCATCCCTTTGTTGGTTCTCTAGCTCGAGCCACGATGGCCTCTTTCCCAATTTCTCTCCTCTCCTTCTGTTCCACGGGCGCGCATACATACATATATATACCCACACATTCTTTCCCTCTATAAAATGCACACGTGCAAGATCACATGCAAGTGCTTGGTGCTGCTGCTCGAGGGCTTATCGGAGCGCTCTTTCGCTCGCTCTCGCGCATACGGGGCAAAAATCCGCTGTGGGTCGTGTGGCCCCCCCTCGCAGCTATCTGCTGCTCGGCTCGTGCACGTTTTCTCTCTCTCTCTCGCTTGAGCGATACCTACCCGGTAAAATTCATCGAAGTTGCCTCTCACCCTGCTGCCCCGGCTCTGTTTCTTTCCTGAGCTTGGCGATCATTGTTGGCCCGTCGTGAGAGTTGGACCCGTGTGCCTGTGTACGAGGGAGAAAAGAGGTGAACGAGCGCAGCACCAGGAGGATAAGAAAGATAGACGTTTTGTGTGTGCTACAGCAGCAGCAGCAAAGAGTGCCCCAGATGCCCCGTCGGCCCATATTCTCTTTCTATTTATCCTCTCCTTTGCCTCCTCCTCGTATATAATATAGTCCTCGTGTCGTGTCTCTGGCGTGTTATCGCGCGCTCGCGGCTATGTATAACCTGCTGCGACGTCGTGTGCACACAAGCTGCACTCTTTACGTTATAATGTATGCACGATACGTGTATATACGTACGCCGATCTCTTTTCGAAGGGGCTTTTTTCGCCCGTGTCACGTGTTGGATTTTTTTTTTTTTTTTTTTTTGTCATTTCTTTTCTCCGTCGACGAGAGACATCGACCGTGCGCCCAAGGGGCAATTTGTCGCCGAGAGTGTGATGAGGGCGGACAGTATTTAGCGGACTTTTTCGCACCTCTCGGGTGTATCGAAGAAACGACGGATTGAGAGTTTGACACGAGACGACCGTGTATTTTTTTCCCTTTTTTCGAGCTGCACTCGATTAAAAATCATTTGGTATCGAGCTACACAATCGAGGCAACGTACTTTACCTCTCGAATGCATAATTTATGAAACGACGACAATCACGATCGACATAATGTACGGGTACCCGATTCGCCTCGTAACTTTCCTCCTTCACTGTACGCGTTAACGCTCCCATTAACGTGAGCGTCATCGTCGCCCTCCTCGCCCCGAGATTTTCCTTCCTCGAGCCCAAAGTACCTCTTACGAGTGTCTTTTCCTTTTTGATAAAGCATCCCGAGCTCGTGTGAATGCGCATATATCCTTGGCACATTTAATTGGTCGACCCTTGCCGAGTGCACCCATAGATCGTTCAGGTTTAGAAAATTAGGTTGATACTAATCGAAGCGCATCGGCTACCCGCCGCTCGAAAAGACGCGCGCGGTTCGTTTGAATGGCCGTACAGTGGCGTGTATTTCAATGGCAGCGTTTAATCAATTGGGTTTTTGGAGCAGAGCAGTACATCCACGCGTAATTGCCGAGCCCGCGCGTTGTTTATAGTACGTGGGTATGGGTGGAAAAACAACCGCGGGGAGCCTGAAAGAGATTCCTCGGGGATGAGACGACGAAGCGGCGCGCGTGATGAATAACTCGAATTTTTAGGAGCAGAAAAAAAAGGCCTCTTACGCGCGAGTTAACGAGTGCCCCGTTACGCAAGACAATTTAAGGCACATTAAGCGCTATTTTTTTTCTATATCAGCTCCGGACGTTTTAGGAAGCGCTTAAGAACTCCCCGAGCGGAGACGAGCCAAATCAAGAAATCGCCATCATCGTTTTCGGCTCGATGCACGTGTATATTATCATTATTGTATGCTGCAGTGCACCAAAAGAGGAAAAAAAAAGTTGAACCAGAGAGACGGCCGGTCGCTTTGCATTAGCCTCTCAACTGGCTCGACGTTTGTCGAATAGCCCGAGCGATTTATCATTTCTACGATTCTGCGTGTACGTCGCTTCTTGCGAGGGAGGACGACAAATCGGAACGTGTAAGAGAGAAAAGGAGGCGGGAGGATGGCCAGATGGTCAAGTGGAAAATTTTGGGTGCTGGAATTTGGCTGGTAAGGTATACAAAAAGTCGATTTTGCTCGTGAATTACGACCACTGCTGCGTGCAAGAGTTTGGGGAGTTTTTAGTCCAACGATGGGCGCAAGAAAAATTACAGTTTATATACGCTTGATTCCGGTATTGGTATGTCGACCTCGTACGTGAAAACCCAAGCATGGAGGAAGAAAAAAAAACTGCAGAGCCAACGAAGCAAAACCGATACCCAAAAGGGGTAGGAAGCGCCGGTCGAATTTTCTCCCATGAATATCACGCAAATATCTCCTTTGAGTCCGGGCAAGTTCATCGGCTCTATAAATAAACCGATCACGATCGACCCTCCCGGTGAAATCTCGGTGGCACGGCGTGGCCGATCACCCGTGCAGCTCCGCTCAAAGGCAAAGGGGGACCAGGTCGCTCGTAAAATGATGGACAGACACACAGACGGAGCAACAAAACACGTGCCAGACGAGAAAGTCAAAGGCAGATCCGAGGTTTGCTCTGCATCACCCCCTTTCGTTGTATCCACTTTCCGGTGGCACAGCTCGCAATAGCCCTTCCTTGGTCTCGTTTCCTCTCGATGCCTTTAAATTTGCGAGCTGACGATAGGAGGGTGGGTGGGGGGGAGTTTTAACTCCAAAACTCCCAGCTTTTCCCTCACCACTCATTTCTCTCCATCTTACACTTTTCACGGACATCCGTACAAAGTGAGGAGGGATCACGTCAAGGCTATACCGCTGCGCATTCACGTTACTCGCTCCCTCTTTCGCGGTTTCCTTTGTACACCGGCGTCCTGCGCCGCGGGCTTCTGCGTACATTCTCGCCCCGATAAATATACCCTCTGGCAGTATAATCCAAGTGCTCTCATCTCTTTCTCCCCCCCCCTCCCTCTTTTTTCAGGGCTGCTGCGGCACACCGTGGCAGACACACATTATACCTATATAAATATAGTACAGCAGCAACAGCTTCCGAGAACCTGCCCGCGGAGCTCATTCTCCCTTTCTTTCGTTCTCGGCCACTTATCCACACTCTCCACCCAAGTGTACATGCATACAAACACGCAAACGATCACCGCTTCCTTCGTTTATACGCAAATACATCACCACGAGCCGATACATATAGTATAGCCACTTGTTTTTTTTCTTTTTCATCTCTCCTCCGTACAATGTTCCAACTTCTTATTCCGCAAAGGGGGCTTCTTGTCTATCCTCCCGCGAGGACGCCACGCGTATCATTTCCCGTAACTGAGCTTTTTTTTCCCTCCCCTCCCGGCACTCTATAGCACGCTCGCCACCAAGAATTTTCGTACAGGCGGCGAGTAGAGGGACGTATATATAGAAGGGGAGGGGGTGGAATCGCCGTTAATTAGATCAGCCGCTGCGCGGGAACTAATTAGGAATGAGCGCCTCTCCCTTCCAGTTATCCGTGTGTCGGGCGATGCTAATTTGTCAAACAACGTAGGTGGTTCGCGGTGTCGAGCCGGACAAGACTCGCGTACGTGGTCGAATCGGAAATTTAAAGGAGACGAGGTCCTCGGGGAAAACGGCTCAACGTCCCGCTCGTGGGAAAACGAGTTTTTCATTCATTAGCGCTCGTGGGCGACTAGTTTCGCGTGCCCTATGGTCGCACGAGTTGCGGAAGGGACAGCCAACCTTTTTTCTCCCTGTTTACATCGGGGCCATTGGGATTTTCTATTGACGAAGAAAAGGGACAAATTAGGTGCACTCGTAAATTCGGAAATTCGAAATGTTTCGCGGGGTGTAAGGTATGTTATTCATGGAGGAAAAAAAAAAGTAGCAAAAGTACACAGCAGAGAGTGAGTATCTCTGCCTCGCTTGACTTACAAGTGGTGCCTGTATTATGCATACACGTATACGGCGAGCGAGGTGTATCGCTCAAGCGCTGAAAATCATATTTTCGCTGGCCTCCTTGGGCGCGTGTTTATCTCCCCCGTTGTTGTTGTTGTTGTATACAACGGATTTCAGCATTGCATTTTAACTGAAAGTTATCACTCTGCCAGATGGAGAAACATTCGGTAGTGTATGCACGTAGGTATATACTGCTCGAAATGCACGGCGATCTGATGAAAATTTGTGCTCCGGGGAGGCCTTTCCAGCTCCTTTCTCTCTCTCTCTCTCTCTCTCTCTCTCTCTCTCTCTCTCTCTCTCGAGTTAGCATAAATCTGATTGGACGCTTCTCTGAAATATCCGAGCCTCTTTCTTCTCGTGTGCTCAGTGAGCTGATTCTCCCCTTTTTTTTTCTCTCTCTCCCTTCATATACTCTCGCGTAAACGTGACTGAAAGCATTGGAAATTGTAAACAGGTTCTCATCCTTTCCGCGCGCGAGTGGGAGAAGATCACATCGTCCGAGCTTATATATACACGCTGGACTCTGGCGCGCGCGAGAATTTCGATTCGATTTATCGACGCCGAGCTGTTGCTTTTTATTTTTTCTTCGAGATCGCAATCTCGCTCGTCGGGTTGAATCATAGCCGGGCCAGTGTACGGCTGCGGGAGGGAAGAGGCATCCGAGCCTTGGTACGCGGAATTCTTGTGCGCGCACTCGAATTATTTCGTAATGAACGAGGGGTTGAAGGGGGGAGGGGATGCTGCTTCGCCGCGCCTCGATAATTCACTATGGCGCGATGAAAGAGATGCTGTGCGCTCCTTGGTTTGTGGAGGTGTACTACCAGGCTACGCAGTAATCCTGCCGTAGGCTCTCTTTTCCTCCGTACACCGAAACTTTGGCTCTACGCTACAAAAGGTTCTGGGAGTAGGAGAATTTTATAGTGTTTTCGACATGAAACAAGAGCCGAGATACTCAACTCGAGGACTTTCGTACTGTTGAAACTACAATTTGAGATAAGAGAGCGATAATTGTGGTATACTTGTGTGGATTGTATCATCGGTTAGTAGATACAGACGTGTACGATCAGACAAATGATTTTTCATGTACTTACGAATAGTTGAAAATTCATCACTTGGGAGTCACAAACTTACCTGAAACAACAAATATTAAATAAATTTAATTTTTTTATGATAAACAAATGAATATCAAATATAATATCAATCAATCATAACTTTATTTTAATTTAACCTATAATAAAGAAAAAACGAATTCATTACGGTATTCAAATTAACAATACCAATAATTTTAAATGAATGACTACTGCAATTGAGTGTCAAGTAGATCAGGTGGACAAAAGGACGATTCAGAAATTTATATAAACGAACGTGGGTTCAAATCTTGATCTCTGATTTGTTATTGGTAAGAACACAAGGTAATAGTCGACATGCAAATAATAATGAACGAAAAATGAACATGCGCAAAGAAGTTTTCAGGCGAAATTCATCGTTAGCCAAATTTTTTAAAAAACGATTTTTTATTTTTTTATTTTTACTAGTTGTATAAAAATATTTCCCAAAATCCCACCCTCAAAGCGCGTTTACATCGGGGAAGAAAAAAAAACACGTCCAACGTCAACACGTTCACCGAGAGACAGATTCATCAATAACACATGGCCAGCAGAAAAGGGAGAGAGCTCTCGAAAGGGCAAAGCCTCGCAGCCCCTTCCAATATCGCTTTAATGGAAATAAACCGGGAGGACTCATAATACGAAAGATTAAACCTCGCGGAGGCTATCGGCCGGGTATCGGCTTACCGTAACAGCTGCATCACCAGCACCGCGGTGCGCCGGAAACAAGTGCAACGCTCCCTCACACAACCAACGGCCCGTTAACCGATCGCGTCGTCCTTTATGCACACATACCCTCTCTCTCGCACCGATGAAATATTTACATTTAGATTTGTTTCGCGTGTACACACCCATATACCGCACCCCTCCCGAAATTCGAGCCTTTATTGCCTGCTCCTCTTATATGTATATATAGTGTACGAGCTGATGTCGCAATATCCCTGCGACCCACCCCCTCTAGTTCTGACGAGCAAAAATTTTCGCCCAGGCATACGGGCACGGACGAGGCCTTTTTTTTGCGCAACGTTGGCCCGCACTGGTGCAAGGGACAAAGAACGAATGGAAGAAATGACGGATGTATACCTGCGTACCAGCATGCCGTAGCCCACATATACCGCGCAGCACTCGCTTTTTTCGAGTGTTGTCTTTCCTTGTGCATGTGCAGGCTATCAGGCTTTTTGGGCGCGGAAAAGCGCGCACGGACGGCGCTCTCTGTTTGTTTTCTGGGAGACTAGACCGCCTGCATGGTATATACACGGCAAAAGAGGAAAGGAAGGAAAGAAAAACAAAACAGCAGCGGGTTTTTTTTGATGGCAAAAGGGGTAAAAAAAAAAGAAGAGAGGGACTCCCGAATGAAGAGAGCGTTTGCTTGCTTAACCCTTCGGCGCGCGCTCTACAGGAGAGCCTGTGCGCGCGCGTGTGTGTGGCTTTTTGTTTCCTCTTTCGATTTTTCGCGAGAATAGAGCGCCATTGTGCGCGCTATCGGACCGAGGTACAGCGGGAGCAGGTGAGTTTTGCGAGGGTGAGCGAATACCTACTCCTCGGATTGTTTGCCCTCCGAGTTGCTTTTTCGCAGTATTTTTTTTTATTTTTTTTTTTTTTTCAAAAATTGTTTTTCACGGGCTGGAATTTACACTTAAAAAAATAATTGGGCAGCCGTGCGAGTCGAAAATTTTGCGCCGTGTATTTTTTGGCTGGGGAAAAACAAACGGGTACGCTCGGGTGGACGAAATATCCGCGCGTGCGTTTGTTTATCCAGATTTGACTAATGCCTCGGCGCGTCGCAGTGGGCGTTTTCAATTTGCACGGCGCGTCGCAATTCCATCTGAGATTCGACATGAGCACCGACGAAAAAGCAAACCGATATCCATGCAAATATCGACGGACGCGTATTTTGCGTCCGGATCGACTGTCCTGCTTTATTTTCTTTATTATTTTTTTTCCATACTTATTAGACATCTTTGCACTAAATTACAAGTTAAACCAAAGGGGGAGAGAAAAATTGCTCGTATGAAATATTCATGTAGCTCCGCGGGTCTGTTTCAGATACATTTGGCAAGGGATGATTTTTACCTGTGCTGCACCTATACTCGAAAATTCCTTAAGCCCGAGGAGGAGGGCCAGCGATACACTCTAGCGCATACTAGGCAGCAAAAAGCATAGAGCACGTGTCGAGCGAGCGAGTATAAGCAACCCGAGTGGATACACACGTGGAAGAAGTGCGCGCACAAAGGTTTGATGGTTGCGAGGGGTGGGCGGTACGTGTGAAAAATTACTCCACGGTAGCGTTGAATGCGAAATTCTTTCGGCCGGTGGGTGTGAGACGAGGTCGGAATAATCGATAGACACATGCTCGCCGAGAGGGCAAAGAACAAGCAGCAGCTTGTAAGGTGTATATACGTAAGGGGGCGATCGCGAGTCGTAAAAACGGGGTGTAAAGACGGGCGACGAATCAGCGCCGGCTCTGCCAAGGCGCGCTGCTGTTGATGGCGATCGTAAATTCGCTCGAGCTCCCCGTAGCGCCGACGATCGTATATTACATATGCCGGACTGTACCAGAAGAGCCGAGGGTCGCTATTTGTACTCTCATATGGGAAGAAACTCTGGATCCCTCGGCTCTCAATTTTCTCGTCAAATCGGATAAACCATTTATATCCTCCGTGTTTTTCTCGACATTTTTGAGGATCGTAAAAACAACGAAATTCACTTTCAATGGCGCCACTTTGAGATTTTGGCTCGAGGGATTGTGTGCATCGACATCTCATTCCTTGAAAAACAAAATAAACATTGCAAAATAAAATGGCAAGAGTAAAAAAAAAAAAAAAAAAAAAAAAAAAAAAAAAAAAAAAAAAAAAAGTAAACTACTCAACAAGTCCAGCAGTGGTAATTAATCAGGTGTACAGGGGGGTGGTAATGTATTCGCGCGCCGCGGTACTGATGACAAAGGGAAAACGCGATCACAGGGAGAGAGAGAAAGAGAGAAAACGAGCCCCAAATGTAAGTACACGTGTGTATACGCGCGAGGACAGTGAAAAAGAGGGTGCAGAAAGAAGTAAAGAGAGAGACGTAGGCGAGTTGGAAGAAAAAAAAAAAAAAAGGATAAAGGAAGCAGCAGCTGCAGCAGGCAGACAGCTCAGCTTACAAACCAGCGGTGGTTGGTGGGCCCGGCACGACTTTATCTACTACCACTATACCCGGCGAGAGAGCAAAAGAAATGAAAAGGAGAGAAAAAAGGGGTAAGGAGGGTGAGAAGCCCAAGAGCCGCAATTAGCCTCGTCCGAGGCGTGCAAATTAACTCGGTACGACTCTATTTTCCCCCATCCTCCCCGACTGCTCTGTACACACGACGTGGGTAGGTATACTTTGTACACATAATCCACGTGCACGTGCACACTGGGGCGCGCGGAGCTTCTTTATACATGTATTGGATAGAGCAGACGAGGCAGCTCGCTTTCATCGCCTCGATTTCTCATTCGCTTCTTAAATCAGGATTCACCGGCGCGTGTGCGGCCATTTACAAAAGCGACACGCACTCGCAAATTGCGCCGTTCCCTTTTTTTTCCCCCATCTCTTTTTCCTCAGTTGATGTCTTTCGCGACGGTGACGCCCTTTTCCGCGACTCCGCGAGACGCAAAAGGGAAAAAAAGCGGACGGGGCTTCGAAACTTTTTTCAGCAAAGTCTTTAAGATTTTAAGTGGCCTCGGAAACTGGAGAAAGAGTGGTACACTCGAACTCGCTCGCTCTCCCCCTTTCCATCTCTCGAAAGCTGTTTTACTCCCGAGTTTTTCGTCCTCTCGATTTAATACCCGCGACGACTTCTCATCTTCTCTATTCTTTGTTTTTTTTTCTTCCTCTTCTTTAAAACCCCGCGATGGCTCCTTGTGCAGCATATACAGATCTAACGCTGTCCCTTTGGCTTTTATTTTCTCTCGCGGGCAAAGGCCGTTCGCGCGTGCCCCCAATTGATATTTTTCCCAGCCCAACTGGACCATGGGGTCACGCTCGCTCGCGAGGGAAGAGGACTTTTTTAATTACCGAGCGGCGCAGATCCGCGCGATAATGGCCGGCCGAAAAAGATCATCGCCCGATTGCGGCGGGAGGCGAGAGGAAAATATACCCTTTGGCTCGCCGACTCGGCCTTTTGATAAAACGAGGAGAAGGAGGAGGTGGGAAAAAAAAAGTCATTCCTCTTCTTCTTTACTCTCCGCCACCTTACGTGCGCACTTGCGTGCTGCGAGAGAAATTTCACGTGCACACACGACCGAGGCGAGCCCACGTGCTTATTCGTGGCCCGTTCAACGGTTCTTTTTGTCTCGTCTCGGCTCGTGAATTATTATTCCGTTCGTTAGGCCCGTGATTAAGTGCCCGCGGTTTTTTTCAAGCCTCGCCTATAATGTCTCGGGAGAGGGGAGCCATTTGTTTCGCTCGCACGCGACGAGGAATATCGATCCGGCAGCTTGCTCGCGGTTTTAGGATAAGTGCACCGGATCAAAAATCCACACGCAACTCACGGTGGGACCGAGAAAAGAAAAAGGCTAGCTCACGTGTTCATAAGCCCACCCCCCGATGGCGAATGTAAATTATCGACGGGTCACTTTGGCATTTGAAAACAACTGGGGCACACATGCACATGTATACCTATACAAAGCGCCGAGACTAACATAGTATGTGGTTGCTAGAACAAACATTTTTTTTTTTTTTTTTTTTTCTTATCCTTCGCTATAGAAGCGAGGACCAACTTTTCTCGTTCGGCAACGAGGGAGTAACCAAGATCGGTATCTCCTCTCTATCCGGGGAGAAAAAAAAAAGAAACGGTACAAGGGTCATTATTTGATTCCCGCAGTTGTTGGCCGCGCGAATCGATCCAGCCTCCGATTGCCAAAAGTGTGTATATCCATGCATACGCACACGGAAACCGGGAGAAAAATCATCCTCGTTTCCGTAACAGCGCCCGAGGAATGCTCGAGTCGAAGCGATAATTTTCTCCGCATAAAAATCGTCGAAAGGACCTTAAACGATCGGCGAGAGAAAGCCGATATGCTACACAGAAGCCACGAATAAAAAATAAAAAAAAAAAAAAAAAAGAAACCGAGTGACATCATCCTCCATCAGCGAGAGGGAACGACTCGATGTCCCAAAGCCCACATGCGCGACAGCTTGACAAAGTAACTCGGCTCCCCGAACACGCGCTCGTAATATACAAGGGGACGACCCCCACGGCATGTCGCGCGCTTTCTCCATCAATTTTCCCCCTCGGAGGAGTCCTCCTCTCTCTCTCGCGGCAAAAATCTGATACTCATTAAAAAGACGAAATAACGCTTTCTCCTATCTCGCGGGTCCGATCGCGTGCAGGGGGGGGGGGTTGTACACGTTACGCACGTATGGGTGTACGCCGCACGCCCCCCGTATAATATAATCGCGGCGTGATCGCGGGCAAAAAAAAAAAAAAAGAAAGGCGAGCCTCCTTTATTCGACGAATTCGTAGCGGGATATCGTCGCTTTGTCCCGCGGGGGGAGTGCGGCGAAGGAATCCCAATTTATAAAATAAACGACGTGCAGCACTCGCTGCTTTTTTTTTCCTTCATCCTCTTTGGCTCTCTCTCTCTCCCGTGCACAACTTCTCTGGCGTGTGTAGGTGAGCCTCCCACACGCAGGTGGTTATCTCGGTGACTTAATGCCGGGTAATGCGCTCTCCGGTTACACGCGCCCGGGACCCTCGCGATCTTACCCGGTTGTTGCTGCTGCGCCGGCGACGCCCCCCCCCCTGCAGGGAGAGGCTATACCTGTGCGCCGACCGTTCGGTATACCCACACCCCGTGTGACCCTCTTTTTTTTTCCTTCGTCTCTTTCTTCCCCTACCCTCTCCTCGTTTCGTTAAAATTTTCGTGCATACGCTCTTATCTGCGTCTCTCTAGCCGCGCGGATGATGTTTCGCGCGTACGGAAATTCGCCGAGTGGAGATAACCGATAATTGGGGGATAAGATTCGTTTCTCCGTCTCGGGTAATGTTCTCTCCTTTTCCGCAATTAAACCGCGCTCGGGTCATTCATCATTTCGCGCGCGAGGGAATCGTTCCTGCCTCTGATTTATACACGTATAGACATATTATCTGTTCGTCGAGCATATATATATATACATAAATATACCTATACAAACTTTAATTTCCAAATGTTATTTATGTGCGCTGCACTGGTCGTTGTCGTAATCATTTGTAAAAATTCCGGGGAACAAAAAATCGCCGATACAGGTATATCTGGATAATACACTCTCCGAGATCGCAGATATTTTTTGCAGAAAAGAAAAAAAAAACGCCGACAGTTTTATCATCGCCGCTATCGAGTGCGAATTACTTAATTAATCGGCCTGTCGCGAGGCCGAAGCAAAAAACTGGTTTTGGCAAACTCGATGAATGCGACTCGCTGGTTTTTTTCTGTACAAAAAATTATGGAAAAAACAAGCCAATGGAAGGCATAGTTATTTTTTGCAGGGAGCACTGTTTTTTCTTTTTTTTTCTCCTTAAACAAACAACTGCAAATGGGAGAAAAAAAGGAGGAAAGGAAAATCGGCCCCAATTTATGGGACACCTGTGATAAACCGGTTTAACGACAGAGGAGCTCTGCGGCCATTATCATCGGGAGTCGAAAAATTAAAATTTCAGCGCGAAACGCCAAAGTTTCGGCAGCACTGACCAGTCGACGACGCGTCCACGCAAAAACTCGGGAGGGGGCAATAAAAAAAGCGCCCAGAAAACTTTAATTGGATCCCGTCCCACGCGACCGAGGAGTTCCGACAGAGTCGGAGGATCAAACTACGAAATTTCAGGCGCACTCGCTCGTTCTAAATAAGTAAGCGAGGCGTCCTTGAAAAAAAGAACAAGCAGACCAGATAAGAAGAGGCTTTCCCTGTACACCCTCGCGTATCAGCCTCGAAACCGAAGTAGGAAGGTACACCTCGTAAAGCGGTGAGAGATGGTTAGCCTCGCGGTAGTGTCTATATATATGTAATGGCAGGGGGGAAGAGAGAGAGACTCGAGACGCCGAGAGTCGAGTGTTTGACGACGACGCCGGATAGGCAAACAAATTGTTAGTCTACTCTCTTCTTCTTCTTCTTCTTTATCCTCCTCCTCCTACTCTCCGTCTTTGCTCGGCTGGCGCGGGTGGTAATTCAAGAGCCAAGGCAAATAGCCGCGTTTAATCATTTTAAAATTTCCCCCCGCTCCGGGAACATACCCGCTCACACGTTTGCCCGCGCGATTTCCCCCTCGAGGGAAAAGAGCTGTGGGAGTAGTACAACCTACGGGGTCAATCTAGTATAATTAATAAGGAACGGTAAATTTTCCACAAAAGCGCGGTGTTTGCTCGTCGCTGCTCCACATACGCGCACACACTCGACCTTTTCGGGATCCACGAGATAGGTTTGTGTAACCAAGAGGCCCCGGGAGCAATGACGTGGCGTCACCATTCCTCCGAGGTAGAAGAGGATCCCCCAGCTTGTTTTTTCCTGCGCGCATTTACCGACGACGAAATTGCCGTTCTCTCTGGAGCGCCGCGTCCTTTTTTCCGACGACACATTTTGAAGACACTTGGCACCTCGACAATGCGAGCCGCTCCCCCGTCCAAGACATTAACCGGCAGCATCGGTAGAGCCTCCTCCTTCCCCTTACTCGGGGTATAAATTAGCCGACGAATGACCCACTTAATTACCCGTCGGTAATAATTTATCGCGACGACAGCTATGAGGGGGACTCTTTTTTTTTTTTTTTTTTTTTTTTTTTTGTCTCCTTTCTTGTAGCGCGAGTACCTGCACGGCCGCGTAAGTGAGTGGCCGCGCACTGGCATATTCGCACGGAAGGCCCGAGACACGACCACGTCGGGACAATCGCGCTGCATAGAGAATCACAGCTGTGGACCTCTCGAGTGGTTATACAGCTGGTATGCGAGTGCGCGGATGGAATACAAGCGCCCCCGTCACAAATTGTTCGAGGAGAGTTACAAGAAGTCGAGGGAATCAAAGGGGGACGATGACGAGCCGGGGGAATGCTGTATATACTTTTTTGCCAGCGCGACGGCGGATTTATTGGCCGCTTTTGTCCGAGCCATCCGGGAGCTTTTTTAATGCGGCTCGAAATTCTCCCCTTTGAGAGGAGGTCGCGCGCTCGCTCCTTCTCTCATCCCTCCGAGCTTTTGAATTCCTGGGCCGCGTACGGCCATTGTCCCGGGCTTGCCCACCTCGTCGTGCAATTAATGCGACTCGATAAACACGAGCAATTACCCTCCTCCTTTTTTTTTTTTTGTTTCTAATTCAATTAAGCAGGAAATACTCTTGCTAACCATCGGAGGAAAAAAAAAATCTCCGAGAGAGTTGTTACAGTGGGCACGGGGAGGGAGAAACAGGGGGCGACACAGACGCGGACGTAAGGAAAGGGAGCCCGACAGCCGAGGAAGAATGAGACGAGCGCGAGTGTATACAAGGAGACGCGCGAGCGCGAATTTATCAATGCATTGTCCTGCGTCTGATAAATTAATCAATTCAATTTGTAGGGGAGGGGGGGGGGAGTGAGGATTTGAGCGAGAGCAGGCATTCAAAGGCGCCGCGAGAGCCGCGTAATCGGCCGCCGGCGCAGCCACGTCGCATTAATAAGGCTTCCTTCCCTTTGCCTCTCTTCTTCCCGTGACGTCGGGCGCGTATAAATGCGCGCTTCTCGTGATCGATCGGCCTCGACTTGTTTGATCATCGAATTTGCACGATAAGCGAGAAGCGGCCTATACGCGCACTATCTGATAGAAAAAAAAAAATTGCTGCCCCGCACTGGGTTTCCTTGTATCTCTCTCTTTTTTTTTATTCGTTCCAGTGTAAATATAAATACACTCTGGCTCGGTTTTTTTGCTCGGCTCGGGACTAAATCTTACTTTCGAGGGACCGCTGAAAGCCGGGGGTTCTCGAGCCCGTGATGGATGGCGCTTATTTGGGATGTTTGCGGGATTATTCCACGGGCAATTTGTCCATTGGCTGACGGTATTAAATAATCGCCCGGGGCTCGTGCAAATGGACTCATTGCTTTTTCTTTGAGCGACAATTGTTGCAGTTTTAGCGTTTTCCGGTGTTTTCTTCCGAACAGAGTCGCTTTTGACATTTTTAATTCATTTAATAAACGAGTATGAGAAAATGCTCTTTGTGCGCCCAAGTTCTTCTATTTAATTAAAACTACGTTCTCGTGTAATTTAGCGAAATACCATGTCTTGGCGATAGTGCAAAGCTACAACTATACAACAATGAGAACAATAATAACTCAATTTACGGCCGAAATGACAGAGAGGAGCTCTCAAAGGAAAAAAAATAAACAACGCGAGCTGTTAAGTACATGCGCTGTAGTTTCGCTCTTTACAGCCGAGAGAATATACCTATTCAAAAGAGAGAGGAAGTGTGCCTCCTTCTTCGTTGTTCAGCAGAAAAAAAAGAGAAAAAAAGGATTTACCCACGCAGACATGTAACGAATGAGATTCACGTCTTGAAAACGTTTTAAAAACATGCTATTTCGCACAAAACCACGCGTGTATATTTTGAGGTAAAAAACAAGAGCTCCGAGTGGACACGAGACGATGCATACGGGCGCGAGTCGTAAATAAAGCGAGGAGGAACTTGTTGTAAAACACTGATCTGATTAAAAAAAAATCTGAATTATACTTATTTGGATGTTACCCGCTTGGATTGGGTTGGAAAACAAGGCAAAAAAAAAGAAAATGACAGAGGAAACTTGTTGGACCGGAAAATCTAGAATTTATAATCTCCAGAGTACTCGTCATCGTATACATTATTAAAATATCTTAAAAAGAAAAATCCATGTACCCAAGCTTTTTTATTCAACAGACGCATTATCGCTCATCGTCGATAACCCGCGAGGAAAAACACGAGCAAAAACAGAAGCTGCTTTCCCTCGTGCATAAATAACTTTCGCGTGTACATCGGTTCTTCATCAGTGGTTACAATTTTTCCCAATGTAAATCCTCCTCTGGTACAACTCTGTTTATCATCGGAGCCATTCTACCAACTCCGGCTCTGCACAAAAGTAATGAAAGAAAATTGCAGTAGGAGCCCGCGCCCGCCTTAGTATATATACCTCGGTACTGCAAAAACAACGGCCGGAGCTATGTATATATACACTGAGAAAAGTAGAAAAGTAGTGTTAAAAAAATTATTATAACTGTACTAAAAATTACTATATTTTTAGGAAAACTGAGCTATACTTACCTGATGACGCAAAATTATTACGTTTAAAATAATTGTTATTACATTTTAGGTAATTTTTACTATGCAGTAGCCGTACAAAAATTATTCCACGACATAATAAAAATTACAATGTCTAACATAGTAAAAATTGTGATTTTTCCTGCACAACATAGTAAATTTTATTGTAATCGTTTCAAAACGTACCACAATCTAAAGTAGAATTTGCTATGTGACGTCGTGAAATTTCTCATTCCACTGTATTGCTATTCACTATAGTAAAAATTACTATGTTCGAAAATAATTTCGTACGATGTCTATAGGTATACACGCCTATTGAGTTTCAAATTTGAGGTTATACAAATGTAAATATTAAGAGGAACATATTATTTGATTCATCAGGGTTAAAAACTGATACGTGCGGACAATTAATTTTGAATCGACTAATTATCCGTTGTTAACACCTTGGTTTATATAGGAAACCCTGTAATTTTGTAACTTTATTGTGTGTATGATAAACAGTATACGTTCCCACATGTACTTTATTCGCACTCGCGCGGACATCATGTCCCATTGTCTAGTGGTTACGGAGCCTGATTCGGAAGCTCAAGGATAAAGGTTTCAATCCTCATCACAGCAGATCGTTTTTTAAATAAGAATATTTTAAAAATACATCAACATCTATGTGTAACAAGAAAAACATATCTATGTACATTTACATCTACATATATATATATGTCATATATTTTTCTTCTCTTGAACATAAAAATTCTTTCTGAATAAAGTAAAAATTACTATGTCAAAATAGCAAANTATATATATATATAGATTTGTCATTTATTTTTCTTCTCTTACTTGAACATAAAAATTTTTTCTGAATAAAGTAAAAATTACTATGTCAAAATAGCCGATTTTAATAATCTGGTTTTATACTATGTAGCATAGTAATTTTCATAATATGGCGAGTATGTCTCAGCTTTCCTATAAAATATAGTAATTTTTAATATAGTTGTAACACCACTTTTCTCAGTGTACACGGCTCCACTGAATCATCCCGGCCAACTTTAATGAACTTCTTCCTTTCGCCGGCTAATAAAAATCAATCTAATAAGGGCTCGAAGAAGGAGGAGAACTCGGTCGCGTTAGCTCCTAATTACTTTCTCCCGAGTGGAATGCGAAAGTACAAGGAGGGGGGGGGAGAGAAAAAAAAAGAAATCATCGCAAAAGAAGAAGAAGAATAACGTAGCAGCTGGGGAGATGCAGGTTAATGAAATGATCGATCGGTCGGTGGGCAAGGAGAGTCGGGCTCCCGATAAGTCAGCTTTATTCGCGAGGTAAGAGGGAAGGAGGTGAGAATGAGAGAAAAATGCTTCTCCGGTCGAGTGGCCGTGCTGCCGTGTAGTGCACTCGGTGCCGGGATAAACGGTACTTGATCGACGCCGCTGCACCGCTCTTCGCGGGACTTGAATGCACCTCGAGGACCGCGGCGAGAGAATAGGACGGACTCGGCTCTCCCACTCACTCGACACGATTGACTCTCGTCGAGGACGCGGGAGCAAGAGAAAAGAGCGCATGGCTGTGGGCCCCTCGCCCAGCTTTATGAAAGCCCCTCCGAAGACAAACACATCTTCAGGTGGTCCATTGACGGTCTCGTACGGCCTCGGCGTCCTCCTGCTTTTATTCCTTCCGAGCACCTCCCCCCAACGACCTATACCGTACGGGCGTTGTATATACCTGTAGCGCGACGAATGGCCGGGAAATAATTTTCTGCTCGTGGCTATTGAGAGACTTGGAGAGCGTTGAGTGACTTTTAATTCAATATCAAAACACGCTGGCTGCCGCGTCACGGGCCCTTCACGTCGTGCCCAGAATTATTATCATTGTACCGTTCGTTCTCGTGATAATGTACAGCAAAGCTCTATATATACAGCCCGTTTCTTATTGCCTTTACTACGAAGACGATATTTGTATGGCTGAGAAGAGAGAAATTTAATTAAAATGTGGATTCCATTGGGAGGAAAATTGTCGTTTTAAAAATCGTAGAAATGGTTCACTGCTCGAGGAGAATCCGTTCATTCTTAGATACATTTTTTTTTTACGAATCCGTTGTGAAGAAGACAAGGCCTGACTGCAAAGGGCTTTAAACGACCTTGTTTTTTCACGAAAGTAAAAAAAAAAAAAAAAAAAAAATAATAATAATAAAGCACTCGTGTCCATCAAAGCGAAGCGACTTAAAAATTGTCAAGTCCGCAAAGGACTGATCGGATTTGGACTTCATTTGTGCGTGTCGACTCTTCAAAGCTCGCTCGCCAGCTCGAAAAAGCAACGAGGACCCAATGAGCTTTGTCCCGTGCACGTGCAAAAGTTTCCAATCCGATTAACTTTTCGCGACCCGTGTATAGCCTTATGAGGAGACAAATGACGGGAGCGGCAAAAAATAATATGCTCGCAAAGTTTGTGTATCCTCATCCACTCCCATCCGCTCTCGTTGTCGTTTAATAGTACACCGGCGTATCCCCGAAATTTCACACTCGGTAAATTTGTTTTCCACTTTCGCGTGCCAACAAAATACACGCAAATGCAGTGTCTTTTGAATAGATTATTTAAAAAAAAGGCACGAATAAATTGTTTCGGAAAAACATACGCGTACCCCATAAAATCGTCCCGCCTGTATTTCCACCGCGTAATATAGAATGTAATTCGATGAGTGCCCGGTTTCATTACTCCAAATGGAAAGTCCCGTCAAAACGTCAAAATTTACAAACGCGGGGGTGGATGATTATTTTTACCCTCGACAAAGTATACGAGAGTTATCCACACGCGCGGCCGCAATAGAATTAAAAGCCATTAAACTAGAGGTCCTTCACGTGTCCACCTACGCCAAATGGCTCCGCTGCTCGAGAACGCCTTGGCAAAAGTGGCATATCCCTCTGTACCAGTGAGACACGAAGAAAAAGGGGATGGGTGCTTCTTCGGGGGAATAAGAAAAAACAAAAAAAAAAAAAAAAGAGAAAGGAATACAACATCAGAGATGAGAAGGAGGAGGGCAGAGGAGAGAATAAAGCACGAGTGTGGTGGGAGTGCGCGAGGGCTTCGATACCTCGTAAATTACCGCCGGGCCCTTCTCGCTCCCTCTAACTTTTCCTCTCTTTGGCCGTCGCCTCTTCTTCTTTGCCTCGCTATTAAATATCCGTTTAATTTCGAGCGCAAATTTCCCGCTCGGTTTCTCGCTAAATTTATTCAGGTAACGCGCACCAGCCGCCTCCACACCTCTGCGAGGGAATCGAGGTTTTGCCTAATTGGACGCAGCGGCCGAATTATTTCGGGCAAGAGGTGTTCGACCTCCCCCGCTTCCTTCCTTTTCTCCAAACGGGTGCCGTAATTGTTGGATAATACAATCACGACTGTTGGGGAAAAAAAAACAAAATCTCACGTTGAACCATCGCTGAACGTCAATCATACTATGCAGTAGAGATAAGAAGAACAGAGGAAAAACGGCCACAATAATCCGAAGAGAAGAGAAAAAAGCGCTATCGCGATGGCAATTAAATTTATCTTCACACGTGCGTGTGTGCAGTACCAGTACTGGAATAAAAAAAAATATATATATATATATATATACATAAATATACCTATACAAACTTTAATTTCCAAATGTTATTTATGTGCGCTGCACTGGTCGTTGTCGTAATCATTTGTAAAAATTCCGGGGAACAAAAAATCGCCGATACAGGTATATCTGGATAATACACTCTCCGNATATATATATATAAATAAATAAACGAAAGAGAGAAAAAGCACAAGCGAACCACTGAGTGAAGTCGACTTAAACGGAATGTTAAATCATTAAAACTTCTCTGACGAAGTGGGTACACAGGCTCACACAGAGAGGGAGAGAGCAATAAATCGGCAATGGTTATCTTCTTCTGTCTCATTCTCGTTTTCTTTCCCTTTTATTACACAACTCCCTCCCTTTCCCCGCCAGTATACGGTCGTGCATATACTCGCGGTACAAGGGTGTGTTTTTTCTCACTCTCCATATTCACTCTTGGCCCGTCTTCTTTTATTTTTTTTCCTCTCACGGCTGAACACCTCACCTCCTCCTCCTCCTCGTCGGACAGGCTAACAGGGACAAGCAGCGCGAGAGAGCCCTACTATGCATCCTCCGCGTCCTCGCGTGAAGGGAGACGAGCAAAACGAAAGGCATAATACACAGAGCGCTCGCGCGAGAGCAAAGGAGAGAGAAAAAAACAAAAAAAAAAAAACAGCAGCAACAACAACACCAGCGATGACAGCAACAAAAGAAAATAAGACGGAGGGGCTAAGCGCGTAAAAGGAAAGGGACGCAAGTGTGTATGTATAATAATGTACGTATGGGAAGTCGAGTGTGTGTATCTTCATTGGGACGTTATGTGCGCGAGAGGCGAGGACACGTTGGACAACAACGAGCAGCGCGCGGGACACAACTTCAACCGGTCCAATTTTACATCCGCGCTGTCGCACCGGCTAAATTCCTCGCTCTCCCCTCCGCTTTTTCGAGATGGCGTGTACCTCTCTGCTACTCCCTGTACGTTACATGCGACGAGCTTTTCGTCCGCGGACGCACTCCTTTACGGCCAAAGTCGCATTCCTCGGCCGACATCGCGTCAAAAGTTTTTCATTCAAACGTCCTTTGCGACTTTATCCCGATCTCTCTCTCTCTCTCTTTTCTTTTTTCTCGGATGCTGGTTATAGGTGTTTTTGTACGGATCGAACCTTAAAGGACAGTTTCCTTTTTAAATAAAGAGCTCTTGATTTTTTTTTTTTGGCTCAATAAATTATAATTATTGAGCTCACTGTATATTTTAAAAGATATCGCAGCATAACAATGTAACATCAAACGATATGCAGTTGGGTTACGCGTACCTTAAAAATATTATATCCAACCAGTGGATTTTAATTGAAAGGCGATCCCAATTAAAATCGATGGATCGCAATCTATATCGTAGGGCAACAACAGCGAGTTTACCTGAATACGAATATAAAAGGGTATTGATAATCCAACATGTGTATGTACCTTATTCGCGGGGACAGAAGCTTATGGTATACGACGGAACGCGTATGCTTAAATATACGCCCCCCCTCGTATGTGGCTTCCCCTGAATTTTCAGACCACCTTTTAATTGGGCGCTCCCGCGGTATAGTATAGTAATCACCGTTCCCGCGAGCTCGCACGGAAAAACGCCGAGAGAGCAGCTGCTTACTCATAACATGGGGCTCGATATGATAGGGCCGATATTTACGATTCCCGCTGAGAGATAATTGCATCGTGACATTAAACTCGCGCGCTTACCTGCACTGATCGCGTGTGTACCTGTATATTATATATATATACACACGAGCAAAATTCTTTGGCCAATATAATGCACTCGTGTAGCGTATCTCGGGCCCGGCATCGAAAAACTTATAATTAACAAACTCCTGTGAGAAAGTCGCGCGCGAGAACGATAGATTCGCTGCTCGCGAGACCTCGGGAGGGGATTACCCTTCCACCCGTGCGATTCGAATGGTACGAGAGCGCAGGTATATACCTACGTAGTTTAGCGCAGTGAGCGCCTGTAAACGCCTGGGCCGTCGGGTAATTAACTTTGAATTACAGTGCACGGGAGGGAGAAGTGTCGTTGTAGCCCCCCCCCCCCCAAGCAGCGAGACGTTGATTATTCACGGAAAGGCGATGAAGAGGTCGGCTGCCGCTATTTTGGGGCAAACAAAGTAAAAAGGGTCCAAATTGATTGGCAATAAATTTCCTCCGATCGCGCGGGAGAGAGACAATGGAGCGTTTCGAAAATACATGTAAGTACAAAACCATCCGCGTGAATATCGTAGAGGTAAAAAAGGTTCTCGCTTGCGAAACGGCCCGTCGAACTATCTTAATTTAATTGGCTCGTGAAAACGGGGGCGCGTCTAATTTAGGGGGAAAATTTTTGTCGGAGGGGAGGGATCTCCGAGAAAACTTTGGCGGGGCTATAAATTGAGGTATCGGGGGGTGGGATGGAGGGCTTAGTATTTTAGGAGGAAAAGTCGCAAAAGCTGCTTAGCTTCCCCTTTGTGGGGCTGCTCTTGGACTTTTCTGGCGCTCGCTTCGTCCCAATCTCTGTTCCTCTTACTTCTCGGGTAACTGCCCCCCACCGAGTTTCCGTTTTACTTTTTCCACCCTTTGCTGTCTGTGTCCGACGAAAGGGAATTTCCTCTGTACGTTTATTTGCACCGATGCAGTTTTTTTTTTTTGTTGCCATCACGCGAAACATTATCAAAAGTTGAACTCGTTTCAACCAACAGAGGGCGTCGCAATTGCCCGTCCTCGTTATGAAAAGCGCTCCCTCGAGTGCGTTTCAATTTTAACGACACGCATCAGACCATTTCGACCTTATTTTCTCGCCCACTGCTCCCGAGTTTTCCCATCTCCGGGCGTCTGTCGCTCCCAGCCGGCTCATCCTTTGTTTCTCCTTCCCTACCTACATAGGTACCGCTGCTCCGGAGCGTAGCACGCAAATTTCACCCACTAAGGAACAGAGAGGGAGAGGGGGGGGGGGACAAAGTGTTTCGTCTGCTCTACCTCTCTCCCCGGCGAGCGAGTAAAGTGGCCCCATTGTCGTGTCTAATTCAGCGTTAAATCGTTTACATCTCATTAATTGCGATGAGAGAAGGAGAGACCGGCAAAGGGGCCCGAGCGCCTCCTATGGTATTTCATGCGAGTGTTTAAATATAGTCAGTATTGGGATGTAATATGGGCCACTGGAGGGGATAAGAAATTCAACATGGCGCGGAAGAGTCAACACATATGCATGCGCAGCATAGGACTCGGAGGCTATTTTTCCTCCGTATTTAAATTTTTGATGACAATGAGGCCCGTGCGTTTTTCTAAACTATATTTACATCAGGAAGCAGCTCCCGGTTCACTTTTTTTATACTCTAGAGCTATGTAACTCACGAAAATCCGAATTAAAATACGCAGCTGCTGATAGAGTGCTGTACCTATATGTATACGCTCACTGCTGTAGATATATGTATACGCGGGAAAGCTATCAGCAGCTGCGTATTTTAATTCGGATTTTCGTGAGTTACATGGCTCTAGAGTATAAAAAAAGTGCACTGGGATCTGCTTCCTGATGTAAATATAGTTTAGAAAAACGCACGGGCCTCATTGTCATCAAAAATTTAAATACGGAGGAAAAATAGCCTCCGAGTCCTATGCTGCGCATGCATATGTGTTGACTCTTCAGCGCCATGTTGAATTTCTTATCCCCTCCAGTGGTCCATATTACATCCCAATAGCCTTTGCTCACCGATGCACGTCTATTGCCGCGACTTGCGGCCAAGTCACTTTAATTTCGAATTTAGACGTTCAAGAGCCCCGTCACCGTCGACGACCCTCCTCTCTCCACGGGGCACAACACCCAAGAAGTTCGCCAAAGAGCAGAGGGAGAATATACGATGCGAAACGAGAGCGATCGACTTCCTCGCCCTGGTGTCTGGGACTGTCGATTTCTTTTTTTTATAATCGCCCATATTTTTTCACGGTTCAGCTCTTCGGTCTGCAGTTCTTCCTTTTTGTCTCGTGCGTTCAGGGATCGGCTCTCAATCGTCCGACCGACAGTCCCGAGTTGTGATGGGCGATGCTCCCAATTACCGATGGATTACGGATTGCGATCGTTACGTTCCCAGCTTTCGTTCGCCGGTACTCTTGCGTAAAGTGTGCGTTGTTATGCAACATCCCAAAAATAAAACTAATATATAAAAGGGTACATTATCGCGTCTGCTCACGTTTTTCGAATAAAGTCACCCGCAAGGGCGGGGGGGGGGCTTAAAAGTCCTCGGTTGAGTGTAAAAACGACGAGTCGGTAAAAATGCTTTTACACCAATGGCGGCTTTAAAAATTTTCCACGTGCATTTTAGTTGACAGCTACAGCTGCCGGAGCGTATACGTTTTTTCACCGACGTGGATTTCCGATGGATTTCTGTCTGCGCGCCTTTGTGCCCGACGGAGAGCGATTCGATTTTCTCCTCCACGCCTCGAGTTGTCGCCCGAATCCATCCGCGGTTTGCGCGCGTGGAATTTGCGAACCCCAAAATTTCGGGCCAATTTGACGCTTTTTTTTCTTTTCCTTCCAACAGCAGTCGCGTATAAAAGGGACAAAAATCGTTTCCCCGAAAATCACAGAGCACGGGGAGGGAGTAATCAGCGCAGCAATTTCGACAGTGGTACAGCGTAACGATCGCCACCGCGTGGTATCGACACGCGCGAGCAATAGACTGTAAAACGCATCCCCCAAAGTTCATGCAGAGGATCTGTGTACGATTTAATAGCACGAGCCGTTAAATAAACTATATGTACACACACACTGTGGGATAACTATATACGATGGTGAAACTGGAACGAAGCTATACACGGACTGTGCGATAAACATCTTGGAACTTCAGTCCCAGCAAAAGTACGACTGCAACGGTATATAGGCACCGAAGTTAGCTCGGAGCGACGGACTATACGTACATCCCTTCCATGTAGTCTTCCCCCCTACCCCTGATTTGATCATCAAAAGGTACAAAAAAACAATTTGGTAGAATCTAGATTGTGTACATCAGTTAAATCGTGAGGACTCGATAAAAAATGAAGTTCTCAAACTGAGCTTGATTGCAAAAATAAAGGGACACGGGGGTGAGGGGTGATTTGTCGTTCGTTACGATTGGCCTGATGCTACAACTGCACCGGTGACCTCTGAAAAATATACAGCCTCGCGAGAAAAAAGCGCGCGATAAATCAAAGTGACGCGCTCATGTGTGCGCGCCCCGAGAATTTAAATACTTTTTAAGGACACCCTGTACATATACATACATACGCGCGCTTCACCATCGATCAGCTTTTAATATTCGAGGTTGAGGGAGGGGGGGTTATTTCTTCGGTCGAACGAAAGAGTATGTGGGGGGGGGGAGGTGAAATTGCCGCGTGATTTAAGGCTCGAGCGACCCGCGAAATGATCTCTGACCGCAATTCATCAATTCCCTTGACTCCTTTCGTTCTGCTGCTGGGCAGCTCTCTTTCGGAATTTATGAAGCGAGACCGCTCGCCTGCACCCCCGATGCTCGGCGCAGTTGGCTAACGCACTTTCGATAACAATGTGGACAAAGTGACTGATTTCTCTCTCTCTATCCCCCCTTTTTTTTTTGACGACGAGCCTGTGCACATGCACGGGTAACGAACGGGTGATTTTCGATGTTTTGATCGATACGGTGAAAGATTGAGCTGCTTTCGCCGATTGATCAAACGGGCATGAAAGGACTCGCATTAATATTTCGCGCTGTGGGCCGTGGTGATAATTTCACGCAAACGACTTGGAACCATTTTTTTTTTTTTTTTTTCTTTTTTCGAACAAAGTTTTGGGAAATTCAAGCGCATACGACTCTCTTCAATGCTCCATCGGCTCAAAAAGTTACAATGCACGTAATTATGTAATTCTTGGGTATACACAAGCAACTAAAGGTAGATACTGCACGGGCGACACACATCTAAAAAAAGTTTTTTTTTTTTTCTTCCAAGTATGCAACTCCACTCTCACTGTTATCCACACCCTGCATCACGACGAAGTCTACGTCGCGGCTTGCATCATAGACGTAAATATATAAACCAGAGACTGGCTGGAAAAAAAAGAGACAACGAACCCTCGTTTACAAAAAGGTCACGCCATCGTGAGTCTCGAGCTGATAAATATTATTGGACACACGAGGCGTGCAATCACTTGTATAATATCGTTGCGGCAGCGAAATGGCATTTTCCCGCGTACCCATATAATTTGCCTCGCATCCATCGCGCGACAAAAAATGAAAGGGATGAGGGAGAGTGAGGTGCACATATATATATATGTACTTGCGCTACATATACGTAGCCACAACAATGCGCGAACGTGCACTTGCGATATGTACATGCTGCGTATACGTATAATATGAGTGTACACTTACGCGGCACTTTTCCGTCGAATAGGACGGACTATACAGCCCTTTCATACAAATGCAGGAGGACCAAAGAAAGAGCTTTTCCCGTACGTATACGGCACGAGAGGGAAAAAAAGGGTGCGAGACGTGAGCTGCAGTCGAGTCGTACATGTATATGTCAGCACCTTGTCGTCCGTGGCTCGGGAAAGTCGAACCCGCCTGGAAAATTCATGCTCGCGTACCGTCACACACACACACACGTGTACGTATATATATGTGGTGGTAGCAAAACTGTACACACGTATATTTTCGCCACCTCAGTCCTCACTCGTACGTGCTACTGTCACTATGTTACACGTGTACACACGTATGGGTCTTCCTATTTTGCGCGTCGACGTATCATATAATATTCTCTGGCGAAGCCGGGGCGAAACGTCTGTTCGGTATGTATAGACGCGGCGCGTCTTGTGTATACACCCTTTTGTGAACGATGATTTTCTGACACGGGAAATTGACTGTTTCCCGAGATGTACTCTCCCGAGGCCGCTCGATCGGAATCGAATGCGTGAATATACACGGGGTTCGACGTTAAACAGCTATCACTGCCAGTCGTGACAAAAACAAAAAGAAAAAAAAAAAAAAAACACAAAAAAGGTCGGGCAAAGAGTATTGGGATGATAGTGTAAGGGAGAAAGAAAAATCAAGGAAAGTAATAAACTGCAGACGGGCCGGTGTGTGCTGGGGATGTATCGAGGGAACGCATCTACAAGTAAATAAGCGAATTCTCTGCTATCAGCAACGGCATTTCTCAGCAGCCCCAATGCATCCCCGTATCTTGGCTCCTCTCTCCCCCCCCCCCGTTGTTTGCAACACACGCTCGCGCGAGGGCTAAACTGCCACGAGCCACGGGTAACCTACGTAGGTACACCTATACCATATACGTGTATAGTATACAACCGAGTGGCGCATTGTTCGCGGGAATTCGCGAAAAGCGAGGCTACTGTAACTGGGTAGGTATACAGCGAACAAGCGCGACACATTATTTTCCTTTGTCGATGAATTATCGCCGAGAGCTGCATTGTCTCTCCCCCTCTCCCCCTTCCAGCACGTATGGCGGCGGTAACGCGGGCCCCAAGTTGCTGATTAAGTTCCTTTCGTGTTGCTATATTGCTATACCATACACTCTCCTCTCACGCGCTCAATTTAACTCTCGGATAATTAACGATTCCCCGCGTACGCGTACCGACATTTTGTACTACCATGCGGTGTGTGTACATACGCTGAAAGGGGGTCTGGCCTTCCGTCCGTCGTTACGCGGCTTGTAATTATCCGTGTTAATGTAAATTTATAGACGAATTTTATACACGACGTCGCAATGCCCGGAATTATTTCGGAGCGCATGTTTTTGTTACGTACTTATTATATATAACTCGCGTGTTAGCGGTGAATGTGTAATGGGTGTATTACAATGTGCTATAATATACATAACGCGGCTAATCAAGGCACATACAGCTGAGAGATTTTTCGGTGCAGCATAACTCAAGAGTATATGTGTATTTTTTATATGGGTCCAGCAGCCGAGTGGCGGCGTATGAAATGAGAAAGGGCGATTACGAGAGAGGAGGCCGCTCTTGTAAGTTGTAGGTATAGGAGCGATAAACGACGGTGAAACCGTCCCTGAGGCAAAAGTAGGTATACACTCTAGCAACGCCGGGGCAATTATAATCTAATTAAATTAAAATTAGCGATTACGTAAAGGGGGAGCCCGTTATGCCCCCCCTCGAGCTGATGGATGTGCTTTATGTTTGGTGCTCGTACAGCGCGTGGAGGAACGCGCTTTTCCGGAAAATGTCGATTATTTATTTTACGAAACCCGCCACGGGGCCTCAACTGCCTCGCGTGATATAAACAGCTAATAACAGTCAGTCTTCCTCGGTATAGGTTTATTACAAGATTACGGGCCCAAAGTTGTTATTGACGATTACAGAGTTATTATTTTCACCCATTAAACTGTTAAATGCCCTATCCAGGAAAATTGTTTTGTCAGGCGAGAAAAACCTTAGGAAAGAAAGTAACGCTACATACGTGCCATAGTGTTTGTTGAACCTTTATTTTTTTTTTTTGTAAAAAAAATATATACATATGCAAGAAATATCAATTTTTTCCTCGGATCACGCGAACGTTAATCAACCATTAGAGCACCCCTATACCATTACCGAGAAAAGAAGAAGAGGCGAAAGGGTCGAAAATCACGAGAGCCGATCAGCATCTTCTCTCCCCTTCTCTTGTATAAACCCCTCGGCATCTGAGCATTGTAATATCGTGGGTACACACACATATATATATACATATATGATGTGCACACAAACACGTGTGCAGCACCGGCATCATCATGGTACATATATATATAAATAATAGCAACAACGAGCCCGCGAGATTATATTTTCCGTTATATCTGCCGCGAGAGGAACAACGGCAGCTATGCCGCAGTGTGGGTACATGGGCGCGTTTTGCAAAATATTCCTTCTTCCTCCTATCTCCGTATGTATCCATTATCCTCCCAAACGTGATTCTTGGCTCTCTCTCTCTCTCTCTACCCGCGGTAGTAATAATATAACGGAGAGCGTTTTGCGGACAGACACGACGTGGCGTGTATATGGCGTGGTGACAGTGTGAGAAAGAGACAATGACGACGATAACGACAATATCACGTGCCGCACACACGTATAGCACCGGGACGTATGGGTGCACTGCCTGACTCTCCCTCTCGACTTTCACCGGTTGCTCTTACACGGCCCCCCTCGGCTGCTAGTAAGTTATCGTGGTTGTGCGCGGCGCGAACACGATTTTTCTCTCTCCGCGTGTAACCCTCGGGAGCGAGATCGATTGTTTCATTTCGAGAGACGCGACTCCTTTTGCGCTCCGTGTACGTATACATGCACGGAGGATTGCATAATTCATGCGCTCTACCTCGTGTGTTATACGTGTACACCCCACGAGCTACACAAGTACGTGTATATATACAATATATATGTATACACCTATAAGGCCCGGGTTGGCGCGCGAATTTGGTCTCTTTTCTCCGGTTGGCCGATGAAAAATCGAGCCAATTAATTTTTACGGACTCGCCTCCTTCCGAATCCTAAAAGAGACCGGGTATTCCGGGGCTCCCGTCCAATTTGCGTCGCTTAAAGCGTGTAATTCTCGTTAGAGGAACTCGGAGCTGCGCCCTGGCGTCCGATGATTTGTCAAATAAATATGCCCCGGGTCTCCTCCTCCTCCTCTTCCTCTTATACCGTCAGTAGCAAACTGTGCCTTACGGCCAGCGCGGAACGTGTACATTCTTCAACAAGAGTCGTGTACACGGGGCCTACTTTGGCACGTCGTCTCGGAGATTGGGATAACGTTTTCGACTCTTTTGGCACTACACGAGCACAGTATATGTATATACGAAGTACGATCGAGACCAAAAACGAGCTGGTTTGTTGATTAAATTCCTAAACCGATCGCGCGGCTGGAAATTGCAAATTTTAGATCGCCGCCAACAAAAGAGAGGCACCTACACGCGAAACTCGATCAACAGTGCATGCCATTGCATTTCGGTACACGCACGTCAGCGTCGATGACGGTGGCTCAATCACAATCACGCCCGCGAGTGTTCACCGGTAGACGAAAGAAAAACAGGTCCAAATAATTGCACTCACGTAATTTCACTCTCTGCGTCCAAACATTGAAGCCATGGTATACCAACGCATCAGCTGAATAATGCAGTGGGGGTTTTTTTTTTTGTTTGTTTTTCATGCACGCGCATCGGAATCAATCTTCGTACGAGTATAACGTGTATTGCGTATAACCCCTGCACTCGACTAGTCGCGGGGAGTCCCCTCGGTCCGTTCGTCGGGCCAAAAGCCTCAAGACAGCAAGAAGTGGCCGTAACAACAACCATCAAACTGCTCGACAGCCGCCGTACGACACGAAAAGGGATCCTGGGAGGGAGAGGCAGACGCGCAGAGACAGCTGTCACGGCGTGTCCAATATCCCTCGGTGCACGGGCTGCTAACTTTGATTCCTTCCGACCTGATGGATTCCGGCTGCAGTGTCTCCATCCGATGAATCAGTTACCGCTCTCTCTCTTTCCCCCATTGGCGCGTATAGGTAACTTTGAAACTCTCCTCCCGAAGGGGCAAGAAGTCGGCAAAAATGGGCTGGCACGCCGTCGTATTACAGCCCTCGGGGGGGCCTCCGCGGGCGAAGGAAAAAAAAAAAAGTTTCCCAGGGAAAAATCCAGTGAGAGAGCGCGACAAAGCTTTCTTTCTTACCCGAAACTGGAAGTAGGATATTGATACCGACTTTCTTTGCCTCGAGTCGAGCTTCGATGAATTTTTCTTTCGCAGCCACGGGCTCTCTATTTTTTTTTTTTTCGAGAGGCTTGCATTCGCTATAATGCGAGGGTTATTGTGCGGGAGGGCGAAAACTGGTTGGTGGCTGCATTGGTATACATATAAATACCCTTTCTCTCTTTCGGCGTATTGTGTTGTAACCTTGGATCGGCGATACGCGTCAAGGGTGGATTTTTGTCGTGGGCTGTACAGTTGCAAAAAAAAAAAAAAAAAATTACTCTCGAGTCGCCTCGCGAAGTTGTTTCCCGCTCCGAGGGGATACGATGTATAGAAGCTGACGGGCTGGTGTGCGCTTCGAAGTTTATGGAGGCGAAGGGATCCGCCCGCCGGCACGAGTGGAGTGACGCAATTGCCGAGAGCTAAATAAAATCCGGGAAAATTTTCCCCATTTGTATTGTACACCGTTCTCGTCCAGCCTGGAGTGTATGTGTATTACGTGAGGTGCAAGTATGTAGTTGTTGCGGCAGTAGTAGAAGAAGCGGTCTAACGTCCGTGGCGGAGTAATAAAAGTTGATGTATCATCTCAACGAGGCATGAAAACGTATATACCCGCGAACGTGTACCTCTCGCTGTTTTCGCCGACGGAGGAGGAGGAGAATACGTCTGCGTCGGTCGAGATTTATCAGCCGATATTCCGAACGGAATATGGAATGCCAAAGTTTCGGGCTGGCAAGCAAGAATCGGCAAAGACGGACGTTGTATGGGTGTTCTCTCGTTCGGTGATCGATGCGGGTGCACTCGAGTCGAGTTACTTTGGGAATCTCTCTCTCCGGCGTCTGCTGTTTCGTCGCTGAATGCGCGGATGATATAACTAGTTTCGGACAAGTTGTTCGTTTGACGAAATTTCTCGATCCCCCCCCCCCCCACCGGTCATACACACCTTTTGCATGTTTCTGAACTTTGGAGTTATCGATTAAAATTCATCATCTCTTACACGAAAACAAGAATGAAGAACGCGACAAGGTGTCGTTTTATACAAAAGTTCACACCTCAAAACCAAACACGTGGGGGGGGGGGAGGTATCGTGTTTTAATCGCGCCTATATATACACAACCAGACACCCAAAGTCCCCGCAACGACCACAAGCGTCACGCCCGAGGGGGCGAGGAGTGACTTTAATAAGCTCGGATGTGTCAAAAGAAAGCTGAGAGTTTGCTCGGAGCGTGTACACGACGAACAACACCCCGCAAGGAGGTCGGACGAGGTGACGTTGCTCGACAGCGAGCAGGCGAAGGAGGAGGCACCAGGATCTTCTGCCAAGAGAGGGGGGACAGGGATTGCGGAAAGTTTCGAGCCGCGAAATCGAGTTCGCTACACGGACAAATTGCACGTGTACTGCGATTGTTGACGGAGGAGGAGTAGATACATGCACAACCTACACTTTCGGGTGTAAGAGAGCAGAGATTTATGCGGTGTAAATCGTCAAAGGAAGCGTTTCGAGGGACTACAGTGAGCTGCACGATGAAACTCGCTTTCGCGGTACAATAGACGGTCGAATCGATGCAGAGAAGTAACTAAAGGAAAATAAAGGAAATTACTCTCTTAAGAGTGCCGTGGGCTCTATACCTGTACAGCCGCGCAAGTAGGATACACACGATGATACATCGCGGCTGCCGGTGAATGTTTTAACGCGGCATCGCACGCTTCGCCGAAGCGCTTACGGCCAAATGCGCGGAGCAAAGCTAACGAGTAAAGGAGACTATACGGTTACCCATGTACTTTGCGCAAGAGTATGGGTAAAAAAATGAGCGGAGGTATGGATACGAGTATACCCGTGGCACAGTTCGGCAATTAAGTAACGTGTCGAGACTGCCTAATGATCGAACGAGCGCGTAAGCACATCGGCGGCGGCACTACTTCCAAGAGCGAGGGAAAGAAAATATTTGAACGTGTCCCGTACTTACACGCGTATTGCTCCGACGCCCAAGTGCTCGGGTTTACGATCTAAAATAACGCAACGAGACCGGCTTCTCTATCGCTCTCCGGCACCTCGTTCGGGCACTGTGTGTAATACACGGGCTTTGGCTTCATCCGGCCGAGATAATTGCAGTGTAAATTTTATTGTCCGCTTCGCGAAAGCGGCCGTTATCGTTTTTCCGCACCAGGAAGGAAATTTTTACGCACTTGGCTTTCTAAAATAAAAAAGAGGGGGGGGGGCAAGGAGGAAAAAAAAAATTTTTTTTTTTAACAAGAGACTTGTGTCATTGGACGAGAGATTTTTAGCCCCGTCTCCTGCACATATCGTTGTACACGGCGCGGAATCGATTATTCCTCTTTAAAGGAGAGGAGGATCGAGCGTGCACAAAGCGGCCAACCGCTCATACGATGTATACGTATTATCAGGTGGACGCGCGGAGTACGAGAAAAAGCATCAGCGGGATTTGTTTGTACCTATATATACGCACGTGAAGGAGGAGGCGGAGGAGACGCGTGGGGGCCGCGATTAGCATTCTCCCATGGAGGAATGCGCCGGCCGTGTCACGTCAGCCGGTGATCGGTGTGAAGCCAGCCTCTCTGTGTATACTCCCCCGCCGCCGTCTTGTAGTCCTCCCCCCTCTCCTGTCTGTCTTCCGCCGAGCGTATCTCCTTTCGAAGGACGGACGCGCATCTCTCTTCTTAACCTCTCTATCCTCTCCTCCTCCCGTTGGCTGCTCTTGTCGGTGTCGTCACCCGTCAAATCCGATATTATTAAAATTAGGTCTTCGGGCTAAGGAGTCTCTTCGCGCATCTTCTCCTCTTCGTATACTTTTCGTTTTATTTTTCCCCCGACGATATATAGCTACTGCTGACACGTTGCCTCTCTGCCAAGGACCCCCTCGGGCTCGTTTTCTTCTTAATTGTGCGACCGAGATCTGCCCTTGTATACCCACGTACGGAGGTTGCATGCATACGTGTATCCATACAGGAGTAAAAGAAAGGATAAGTGTACTCCGTTGGCGGCGTCTTCTTCCCCCCCCCCCCTTATGCTCCACGGTGCTTCGATTCTTCGGGAAGTTTTTTGTAAAATCTTTTTTTTTCTTTCGTAAAAGATGTTAGCGGCGCAGCAATAAAGTCAAGTACCGAACGGGCGCGTTAGTCGAGGTCCCTCGTTTTACGACGCGGCTGTTCCTTCCTTGTTTTAATAATCCTTTTTGCCAACACCTTGGTAGGCTCTTTGTTCCTCCAAGTCTCTCCTGGTTACTTTTTGTTTTACACGTGTTGCGAACATTATTCCGTTTACATGTATATACGTGATGGTACACCGTATCGAAGTAATCGAATAAATTATCGATTTTGTCGATGATTATCGAGTGCACGTGAATGAATAATTTTCACCTACATGATTAATCTGTTGTCCCATAGTTCGTGAACAAGTTATCAAAATTATTTTCAAACAGATAAGTAGGACGAAAACTTGTGGCCCGAAAGTGAGCTTCGTCCAGTTTAAAATAGCAACAAGGGCTACAAGCTCATATTATATACCGTCCAAGCGTACAATCAAATCATCTATAGCCCACACACCATTAGCTGGTTGAGCTTGTATAGAAAGGTCGATCTAAAATTAGGTGAAAAAAGCTCACTCCCCCTTGCCACCCTCAACACAAGTCGAGTGAGAGTCACTTTTACGTCCAACGGAGTTTGAAACTGACGGCTGGCTTATTGGCAGCATATCGGTACATCGGTATAAGGGATGTAGGGGGGGGGGAGGTTTGTTATATCGGCGTGTTTTGTCAGCGATAGCGGGGCTCGCGCATGAATCTCTTTCGGTCCCTCTTCTCGGGGGGGCCCCTCCGCTGTATTTGTGTATATTCCGTACGTGTACAGCCAACACAAGCAGAGGTGCGTGCACACAACAGCAGCCAATCCTCCTCCTCCTCCATCGTGTTGTTGTTGCGACATTCGCTTTGAATTGCTAATGCCCCGCGGTGCAGCCACCGGCTCTATTCGCACGTATACGTAATACGTACAGGTACACCGTGCGCGCGCTCTGGCGCCTTAAGAGCCGAAAGAATTGCTATACGATAATTTAACGTGTTGATTTTCTCGCCATGTCCATAGAGAGAGAGAGAGAGAGACGCACTTTCACTCTTTTTATTTTTTTCCTCCCCCATAAGATGTGTACTTTCGCGCTTCTGTACCACGGGGTTTTCATTGTTTTGGCTCTCTTGCCGCGTTGTTGGAGCAAAAATTTATGGCACTCGCGAATGATCGATCAAGCGTTGCTCCGTTGCTATAATATATAAAGAGAAGGCAAAAAAACCAACGAGCACAACAATCGACCCTCGTCTCTTTGTTCTCACGTGTACACCTATGTGCTATGGGTTCCCAGCCGAAAATTTTCATAAAAGGGTGGGCGGCTGCATCGAGTTTCTGCAGATACAGAGGTGTTTCGTGCAGTCTTACGTACACGAAAATCCACGGGGGGGCGAGCCGCGGTGCGAATTTTCACGGGTTCGACGGAGAATTTGGCACTGTGAACTACGTCCCCTCGGTAATAACAAAACAGAAGGAGCGCGTGGATTTGGATGGGAACCCCCCCCCCTCCTCCCCTTTGGCCGACGTAAGAAAAATAAAATAAAGAGAGTCGAGAGAGCGATGAGAAAAGAATTTCATTGTAAGCAAATGACGCTGCAGGTTTTCGCGAGCCTGCGATGCAGCTGTGCACATATAGGGCCGGCAAAGGATCGAGGGACGTATTATGTATATATATTGTACACCCGGTGTGGCAAATAAATATATATACGCGCGGGCGACGTCGTCTATCGATGTGCCATGCCGTATGGGTATTACACTCGCGTGTACGGGGCGTATATGGCCCCCGAGCAGCAACAACCGCGTTGACTGATTTCATCTGCTTATTTGCGAATTCATGCGCGCGCGCGCGCCCTCCACTACACACATTGTTATTATGTACACACGTAACAATGCCACGAGAGAGTAGGTATATATATATATATGCGCTTTTCCCGCGACGTCGGGCCGTACGATTTGCGATTCAAGGATTTTAGGCTCCCTGTTATTATTGTTATTGGGGGTTCTTTTTTTTTTTTTTTTTTTTTCTTTTTTCATTCTACGCTGCACGCGGCGCACGATAGTTCTTTCCCTTTCCGTGTGTTGCTGCTGCGCGACGTCGTACACGGTGCTTATTTTCGTTGCGCGGTAGATCGAGGAATACATTTCAGCCCCAAGTTGTGTGTTTGCATGCATGGGCCCACGTTGCGATATCGGGGCGCGTGTGTCGAAACGCGGAGGGTTAATATTTACCTGCAGCGATTATTTTGTGTCATGGGAGCAAAATGCACGTTACCCCCCCCCCCGCCCTCGTCTCGTTTTGTTGCGAAATCGCGGCTTACGGATTCCGTCGCGATATTTATTGCTTTTTTTTTCCCTACGCCCGATTGCAATCGGGGGTCCGAGTGAATACGTGTTTTATATACGCCTACAGTCGAGCGAGCTCGTTATGTTTTTACAGGCGCTTGCGATATTTAAAGCACAAGTAAGCCTCAGCTTCTTCGCATCGTAAAACCAGCAAAGTTATACATTTTATACTTGATTCCGCTCGAAAATGCAAATGTACGATTTTCCAGACAATTAAGGTTCAATGTCGAGTCGACGGGCAGCAGAAAAACTCACTCGAGAATCGGTCGATGATATTAAATTTCCCGTCGTCGCGAAATGCCCCCAAGGAACACGGTAGCGCGCGTACGTATACCTTATACCACGCAGGAATAAAAAAGACGGATGAGACGAGCGCACGAAAGACGTACGAGTATACATTAACGTAATGTGCCTCGGCAGCGCTGCCGCGGTTTTTTGTCACGCGGACGCACGCCATAGCCATGCGTGTATATATACCAACAGAGTCGCCTTTTTCCCTCGTATACCCTGTTCTCTCGGGGCCCCCGCGCGACCGAGTTCCCCGTAATTACGGACAAGTCGTCGTTTCCCCTCTGCTCATACAGCCAAGGGCGGTACACAGCGTCTCCGTAGCGACGAAAAAATAATAATCACACGATCGCCGAGCTTCGAGAAAATTATGAAAATACGTACACGCGGGACATTGCTTTTTTCATTTATCGAGCCTGTTCGAGGAAAGTGGATTTCAACGGACGTGCATTCTTGACGAAAATGACTCATTCGTGCAGCGCTTCTTTATTTTCCCGAAACATTTCCGTGCACCAGTAACCCCAGAGTCCATGAAAAAAAAAAAAAAAAAAAAAAAGAGAGAGAGAAAACTCGAGCGACCCTTGGAGCAGCAGAATCACCCCTTTCGGAAGGAAAATTAAAAGGAAACTCGCAAAACTCAAGGAGTACCAGTTACAGGTGAACGTGATGGACGCCAGCAGCAGAGCCAACCTCTTTCGCTTCCGTGGGTGTAGTATCCATCGCTCGAAAAGGTAAAAAAAAAAAAGAGACGAAGGGTCGAGGGGTATCTTAAAAAATTCAAAAGACCGCGGGCGTGTGCACCTATACGGAGAGAAATAAAGGTCGGACGCGCGAGAAGCCCCAAAGAGAAAAGGCGCCGAAAAGCGGGGCAGAGCACAGAAGTGGCGCCAAGGCTGCAAGCTCTTTATCGACGTGCATGTGTGTGCAGTGCAACGGGGGTGTATATATTATAAGGAGCCCCCAGTATTCGCGTGTCTGATTTACGGGGTGTACATTTCAGGTCGGCGGTATATGGCGCTGCATGGTACATAGCCGGGCGTGCGAATCGCACGGCATTTATTATTCGGAAAGGGAAACGTGTTGCGCCTCTTGAGTTTTCTCTCCCTCGCGCTCCCGGTTTCTGCTGCTTGGCTTTTGACTGCTCGCGGCAAAGGGAGAAGCTTTGGCTCGGTCCTCGCGCGCATTCGGGACACGTACGCGGCATTTTACGATAAATTTCAATAGTCCAGAGCGAGCGGCGAGCAAGAAAGCGAACGAGGGAGAGCACACACGTCTCTCCCGTACACTGCACGTCGAACGCAACCCGACAGCCATACCACCACCAGTCCATTCGACTTCGTTACTTACGAGTGACAAAACGCACGTTTCTCCGCACTTGTGTGCTCTTTTCTCTTTCATCCCGGGGCAGGATAACGCGTGTGTAGGTGGGCACACACCGAATAAAAGCTCCATACACACGGAGGCACGCTTTTCTGCTGAGCGAGCAGGATTCCGCGAGAAGTGGTGCGCTTTGAACTGTACCATCCGAGTCAAGTTATACGTACGATTGAGAATTATTACATGCATATATGGGTACACTCACTATACGATCAGTTTGTAGTTTTTTCACCAAATGGAATTGAAAAAAAAAAAAAAAAAAAAAAACAACAGTAACTTTGGTTAAAAATAAAGTAAAGTTTAATAGTTTGGGAAACCGCGAAATCAAAGTAAGGCCAGGGTGAACCTCCAATAAAACGCCCTCTCGGCTCTCCTTTCTCTGGTGCACGCACTCCAGTACAAAGTCCGCCACTCATCTTTAATTGCGTCAGCTGGCGCTGGCATTTTTACCGATTGCCAGGGGAACTGCTGCGGGAGGAAAACACTCTGAGAAATATATACAAATACACACACAGAGAGAGAACTCATCGAAACGAGGCAACTTCATCGAGCCATCGAAATGAGCAACAGCTCAGCCAAGGGGCATCATTTCCCGCAAGAGGAGCAGTCGACTCGCCCTCGAGCCTGCAATGTCGCTTTTTCTCAATTAATCGCGCGTCAAAAGTCCCTCCGTCGCAGAGGCTGCGCACAACAGCGCGCGATAATGGAAACGAGCGGGTGAAAGAGAAAAAGGGGGGGCGAGAGAGAGGTAAAATAAGGGCGGCCGAACGTACCGAGACGGAAAATTGCAAGATGAAAGAAAAAAAGGAGCAGTTTTTTTTCTCCTTTGGCTGTTTACATCGAAATTACGCGCCCGACGGACGGGGTTGCTCCAGCAGCGAGAAGACTGTACACATTGGAACTCGACAATGGGCTCGCCCGAGTAAAGAGCATTCGGGGTTTGCGGTTGTTGTGTTAAAAACTGCAAAGCTGTACGATTGTCAAAGTTGGAGGGGGGAGCGAAACAGCGGCCAAAGTTAAATCGCTCGGGAGAAAAAGGCGAGCTTTGCGCGAAATATTTAAAAAGGCAAGGCAATCCGCTATTCGGTGGGGGCATCTTTTTGAAAGAATAAAGCCCCCCTCTTTATAATGCACAAACTATTTTACCGGAGGGAGTGGAGCTCGGGGGGATTCCCGGGGCCTTGAAAAATTCAGAAGCGGCCGCAGAGTCATGCCTTACGAATGCTCGGGCAATATTTTATCATACGCTGGAAGTGGAGGAAAGAAAAAAAAAAATTTGCCTGGAAAAATTTTAGCGCGAGCTTCGAGGGTATACAAACACACGCGCTCGGTGGACACGGAAGTTCTGGGGAGGGGGGGGGCAGACAATGCAATGTTCTCGCGAGATCTTGCGTCGGTCAAAAGCCGCTGCTGCTCGACCGAGTTGATCGTAATATCTCGGCGCTCAAGGTGGGAGGGGAGAAAAATTCATCTCCAACTGTCCGAGTCCAAGTGGATTCCGGCAGACAAGAAAATAACTTTTGCGCATGGACTGGAGCCATCATCTTCCGGGGAGCATATCAGAGTTCCCCTCCTATACGTACAACTCGTACCTTATACACGAGAAAATCCGTGAAAAATCATTATTTTGTGGTTCTGAAAATGATGAATTTATTTTATTTTTCCCTGCCTCGCATTTTCGGACATTTGACACCTAACATTTAGAGAAACGAAAACTTGCAAATTAGAAAAATATGTTTTGTTCTTACATATAAGTTACAAGCTCTTTTTTTGCTCTTTATTCCACATATTTCTCACACTTTAATTTTTTTTGCTTAATTTCGAAAGATTTAAAAAAAAAACGCGTCACATTGACTTTGTAGGCACGACGGAGTGGGTAATAACCAAATAAAGCCCCTCCAAAGGCGTGAAAAAGCTGCCGTGTAACTAATTTTTCTCCAAGTACCGCAACTAATACGCGGCGGATGATTTTTCGTAGAATCGACCATCATCCGCACTCGTAGATACCACATCAGATGGGATGCAATGCACCGTCATGGTCCAAGAAGAGGTAAGTAAAATCTCGATAGTTCACGAGGAGCAAGTAGGTAGTTTGCCAGGCAGCGTCTGGCGCACACCTTTGACCAAGGCAGAAGCAATAGAGCAGCATCGCTTTGAGCGCCAAGGCAGATTCGCCCTCTTCAATTTCCCTCCCCCGCGCTCCTGTTTTCTGTCATTTCCAGCGATTCTCCTTTCTTTGCCCGTCCGTCCTTTCTCTCTCTCTCTCTGCTCGACCTCCTGCCTGCCGACGGGGAAAATAAGACTCCGTGTATATACGTACACACTCTTCACTGCAAGGCAGAATCGGTTTTCGATATCAAAGCCGAGAAGCAGAGTTGCCTTGAGTCTTTTTCAAAGATGAGAGGAGCAAGGTATTCATGTATATGCACGTCCGTGCAAGCTCGGGCTAATAATGGACTCTGACGTACAAGCCATTTTTCCATTGTCGTCGCTTAGCTTTTTGCACGATGACGCACTTTTCGGTCCATTCGGCAGTTTGTCGATTTGGAGAGCGAAAAAAAAACAAAAAAAAAAGTTGACAAAGAAAAGTGCTTACACACCACGACAATAGCAGCAGATCCAGTAATATCGTAATGAGGACGGTTGTACTACCTAATGGGATTAAAAAAGCTACATTGTTGAGCGACATGGATTTTTTTTTTTTTCTTTTTTCGTCGTGGGTCTGTTTCGGTACACTTTCCTCGTTCCCGTTGTACAATGCATCCAAGTTGTATACGCGTGCAAGCTCGAAAAGTTCGGAATGACGTATACCTACCCTCCCTTTTTTTCTCATCGTATACCTAGAGCGCACCTGACGGATTCGAGCGGAGAAAGCTATCAGAGTGGGAAACGAGTTTTCCCCGATTATTCCTGGCGTTCGCGTATACATCAATCTACTTCTTCTCGTCCTTCTCTGTGTGTGCCCTGAAAGATTTTATCGAGCCAGTACTACTTTGCCCAACTTTGCACTCCGTACAACTCGGCTCGCGGCGCATTACATTACGCCGAGAAATTAAAGAATTTCGTTCCCAATGGCTCGTGTGCCCTCCGCTTTGAGCGCTTCGAGCTAACCTTTGATCGATGAAAGTCCAAAGAATTCACTCGTGAACTTCATTTCGTACGGCCCACCGTGTTGTACCTGCAAAAGAGCTCGAAAACTAATTTTTCGAGCAACATTCTTTCGCTTGCCGATTAGAGCCGAATAACGAGCGAGCGAGCGTGCCCGTCCTTTTGTTGCCACGCAGGGATAAAGGGACGAATTTTTAAATTACTCCCGCGTGCGTGATTAAAAAAGTTCCTTTCCTCGATAGTTGATCAAGGACTTCCCCGAGAGTTGCGTGTATATAGGTAAGAAGGAAAAAGCTCCTGAGGAATTTTTTAATTTAAAAAAGATTACACGGCCTCAAAGAGGCACAAGTATAATCACGTGGGGCCATTTTTTCCTTGCTCGAGCTCGAGTGAGGTACCTGCACATCATTAAGGCATATAGTCAGTAAAATAAACTTTTTCTTCCCTTAATCAGATATTAGCGCAATATCTTCGGTCGCCCCCTCGTTTATACCCCTTCGATAAAAAGTTATTAGAGGAAACGCAATTTCTCACTCGGCAAACGAACCGACTAAGCGCCCAGCTTGGCCGTTTTTTCTCTTCCCCCCCGAGACCTTTTCACTGGGGGAAGCAGATAGAAAGAAAATTGTGGTTTCTCATCGATGTAAATTCAGAACATTACGCAAACCCCGGAGTCGATGGGATATCGAAAATCGTTTAAACACACACGGGTACGCGCTCTCGGGCCGATCGTTTTCTTTTTAAGGCACGAAATGAAGATGGGAAAAAAAAAAGGCAGTGGATAGGGGCTTCTTTATTTACCGATGCCCCAAAATCGGCCCGTGTAATTTTCCAGCTCGGATGCAGCTGCACGCGCGCCGATCGGCCTCCGAGTCGTGAAAATAACGCGATAATTCGTACGTTCCCCCCCCCCCTCCTTTCGATTCCTCGCGTGTTGTACGTGTATATACATACACGCGTGCGTGTGTATTTATAACGATCGACGTGCGCTCGCTCGATTAACAGATAGTTTGCGCAACTGTCGACATCAGGACTCCCGACGATGTTACCTCCGCCTCACACGCGTATTCTTATATACACGTGTATGCGCTCCCTTTGCGTGTGTATACCTAAAGAGGAGAGAGGCGCGTTCTCTTTCCCCGGCAATTTATACTTGCCCTACTCAACCTTACGAGTCTCTCCTGTACTCGCACCGTATACATATACGTAAGGGCCCATGCGAATGAAATTTCGCGCTATTCGGGGATTCGGAAGCCGAGAGAAAGCGCTTGTTAGGTTTTATTATACCCTCGTGAGCTTGATTTGTTTATTTATTTATATACGACGTAATTGGTCACGGGTGCGCTGCGCCGCTGCTACCTACTTTTGGTGTAATTTTTTTNTAACACTATTTTTTTTATTACTTAAACTTTATGAATTAACGTATTCGTTACTTTAATAAAAAAAACTTAGTTGAGTATTTGTGATCAAATATAATAGTTCATTATCATTAGGTGTTATACGATAAAAGTCTAACGTGCATAAAATATCGGTTTTCTATTGATTTCGTGACTTTTTTAGTCAACAATTTCATGGATTAACTTTTGGTGTAATTTTTTTTTTTTAATTAATAATCTTCCACGTATATGGGGAGCGAAAGTACTCGCGAGAAGGCATCAACATGTTGATAAGGAGAAAAGGCGAGCGGAGAGACAGGCTTGATTGAAGCCTCCGAGCGAAGTTTATGAAATACACGGACTCTCAAAGGGAAAGCTCAAGACACGCTGGAGCTGCAATTGGCTGAAAGCTATGCTCCCCCGCGCTGTACACACTGGCACTGCTACTAGTTTACATTTCTATTTCGGAGTCACTTTGACGACACGGCGTGCACACACGTAGGTGTATTTGCCGATTCGCGTCGCGATACCGAACGAAAGTAAAGAAACGAGCCAATTTGGCCGGGGAAAGAGGTTGCTTGATGCGCGTGAGTTTATTTGCACGGGAGCCGAAAAGTTGTTTCGAAACGACTCTATGGTGTACACAGAGCCACTCGATCTAGCGTAAATTATGTACAAAAGGTATACAAGATGTCGCTCGCCAACGAGTACATAAACTTACCGATCTCGCAAGAGATAAAAATTACTAAAAGTGGCTTTATTAATTACCGGAACGCCGTAATTGCCATTTCAGACCAGCGTGATACACATTTAGTTAATACATTGTGCATATTGGTGCAATCTGACGTTTCGCTCGTTCAATTACATTAGGGTGATTAAAACGAGTAATTTAATCAATTAAATGTTACAGTGATTAAAGTAAGAGAGGCAACAATTACCGCGAATTAATCATGCGATTGTTGCGTCACTTTCCAGCATATATAATACGCTAATCATCCCATTTAAGGGGGAGTAATGCAATTGTGATGTTTTCCATATCGATTTCCGCGTGACAAAAAAACAGCACCCATTCGTTCGAACTTTCACGCGCTCGGCGTTCCCGGTAATTCGCAAATACAGCAAGAAAAGTCACTCGCGTCGCGAAAAAGGCTGACGTATATGTATAAAAGAAATCACGGGAGCGCGGGTATAATGTAGCAGGCCGTAAAAGTTTGAGCGAGCTCCATTCCCGGCCTCATAGACGTCAAGAATGGAAGTCACTCTAGTGACGGCTCGGCGACTTTCTTTGTTCCCCCTTGCGCTCCGGTAAAAAAACCCTGGAGAGTATAGGAAAAAAAAAAAAAAAAGGAGAAAACAACAGAGTCGACGGATAAGGGGATCCAGAGAAGAAGAAGAAGAAGAAGAAGAAGAAGAAGCTCGTCTTCGTTGCTTATAAGCAATCATAACAACCGGATAGACGAATAAGGGCTGGGGAGGGAATCAAAGCCCTCATCATCATCGAGAAGGAGTCTAGAGCACATGGGTGGATGGGAAACGAGGAAGAAAACTCGCAGCGAGTCTTTCTTTTGAGCTTCGCCTTTCTCTGGCAAGGGGGAGGATGGGGTACGCGTTGGAAGCCAAGCAGGATCATCGACGCGAGGCAGCGTCATAACTCAGGTGCGGACGGCGTGCGCGAGCGTCAATTAGCCCCCTTCGCGGTGCCGATTCTCCCTTTACGTGGCCAGAAAAATGCCGCGAGCGGCGTTTTCGTCATTACCGAGGAGAACGCGCGGGACACGAGGAGAAGGAGAAGAGGGAGAGCCTGAGAACAGGTGACGGCTGCGAAGTTCTTCTCCTTTTTACCCCTGCATTACGAGGGAAACGAAAGGCATAGGCGCCCCGAATCTTCAATTTGGCATTCACGCGAGGATCGAGCGACTTCTTGCGTCTGGGAATGCGGCTGCGAGCGACCCTTCTTTCCCCCCCATCCTTTTTTTTTGTCTTTTCTTTCGTTTGTTTCACGTCGAAGTTACCAGCGCGATGAAGATGAAGTCATTCAGGATGGACGTGTTTGCGTTTCGGCTGTTTGCTCGTGTACACAGGAAACGTAAATTGTTCGGCGTTGCTGATGGTATGGTGGCACGGGACTGTAATTGGGGTTACTGCAGCCACGTCTTTTTATATCGATCCTCCTCCCCCTTCCACAACTTCGACAGCCTGACGAGGAAATTTGATTTTAATTGCGGATGTGGTGCTTTTTCTTCGGCTTCGTGTACTTTTCAATAAGTACCTTTACTCGGTACCTCTCTTTTTTTCCCCTCTCTTCCTCTTTCACGTTCTCGAGGCACTGCATGGTGATTTATTGGCCTAATTGCCGAGGATACGTTCGCGAATGTTTTGGTTTACTCGAGGGGTCCTGCGTACATAGGTATTTGCCAAAGTGTAATTTGTTCTCGAGGATACAGTACAAGCGTGTACGCGTTTCGGCGCGATTTTTTTTTTTTGCCCAGTGCTTTCTTGCTCTATCCACGAAAGAACATTTTTTGCGGACAAATACAGTTATCCCATCGATATGTAACTCTCGCAAACTTCTGGTCATGAAAAAAAAAAAAAAAAAAAAAAAAAAAATGAAATAAGACTCTAGTTAGCCGACGGCCTTCAAAAAGACTTTTCAAGGCTCCTTCAGATACACGCTTACGCCAGCAAGTTTTCGCTGCTGTCGGGGACGGTCAACACACGTGCCGGGAATAAAGCGCTAAACAGAGCGCCGCGACAATTTGACGGGCCAAATCGAATAACAACCGTGTATCCCTCGCGGCGCGCGGCTGCGGACGGAGCCTCGGGGGACGCTGCATCCGTCCGTCGATGGTAAATGAAAAATCAGCGAAAATTTCGGTGACCGCGGAATACAGAAAAAAAAGAGGTGGGGGTAAAATAACGTACGCTCGTCGTGCGTCCTGTACGTGACTGCTGCGAATAAATGAACGTGTGCGAGCTGTAGTGGAGAAGAAACAAACAATGGACGGAGGGTTGAGTGACTGCGACTGGTCGTTTAGCCGCGTTGATGGGTGGATGTGTATGTGGTGCGTCTAGAAACAAAGACTGCGGGGATACGGGGAAAAAAATGCACCTGTGCGAGGGCAAGCTTGATAAAGAGTATCGCGGGGCACTCCCTTGTTTGACTTTGTTGTGGCAAAATTTATTTTGGGGGGAAAAAATGTTGAGGAAGCTCTACAAAAGGGGAGAGTATAGTAGAGCGTGGCTTGTGGTATGCGCGTTTGTGCAACGTCGAGAAATGTAGTTTCAAAGCTTGGAAACGTACCGAAAACTGAGATGCAGATGTTTGTCCGGAACAAAGGGCCCGTAATTACAATTAGTTTTAGTTGGTTTCCACTGCTGCTGCTGCTGCTGCTTACTTACTTCTGCTGGTGTTGTATTTATAAACAGCGTGAGGGGGGTGTAATTTTTTATCTTTGAATGTATTTCATTAAAGAAGAAAACACGAAATTTTTTTTTTTTTTTGTGTATGATTAACCGTACCTTACAGAGTTATTTATTTGGTACATGATTGAAAAAACTCATCTGCGATCAAAGGAGTGTGGTTTTGAAACGTATACTTTTTGTGTACATAATACCAAGTAAATATATCATTGCAAATCATTTGGTTCGTTAACTTTTGTTACGAAAACTGAAAAAATATCAAAATAAATTGTACTTATTTCATTTTATGCAAAAAAATTGAAAAAAAAAAAAGTATAAAAATTGTAAAAGTAGAAAATTAAATAATGAAAATTATTAATTTTTTGACGTGATTCCTCGGAGCAATCGAGGGAAAAAAAAAATCTCACAGGTTGACAATTATACTGATTCTTGTTTTGTCCACTGATTTTCTCATACCAAGCGTATACCCACGAAATTTCTTGCCAATTCAAATTTAGGAACCTTTACTTTAACGCACGCCATGGTTATGTATATATACACAGTATAGTAGATTATATGGCTGCTCGAGTGAGTTTTGGGCTCCAAGAACATCGAGATTATTTTCAGGAATGTTTAAAACATGCTGTTACTCAACTAGATGACGTATTATTATTTGTATAATATTTCATACATCTTTTTAAATCGAATAAATTTTTAAAACATTCTTATTACAGGATACTTACAATGTATTATTTATCAGCTATTGTCAATTTAAATACTATTCACCAAACTGATAGGTCCAATTATACATGCACATGGGAACGTCTTACCATAACTCGGACGTTACTACTACTACTAAAAAAAGTCTTTCAACCCACGCAATTGACAACCCTGCACTTGAATTTGGCAAAACTAGATTAAACAGAGTAAAATAAGAGACGCATTGAATGAAAGCAAAACAACGACAAAACTAGCAGCACTCGTTGTTAACGAATACTCGGCGCAGCCTCGACCTACAGGTGCTTTGAACTATTTTTCCCCCAGGGAATTTACCCCAAACAAAGTAAGTACCTGTACACACAGCAGCGAGAAAACATTATACGTCGTACTTTGCTCTCTGCGAAACAGATCACAGAGCGGCATTAATCCAAGGAAAGAAGAGGTGGAGGGGGGAGGGGGGAACATTGAGGCTGCAGCTTATCTCAAGCGCCGTCGAGCTATTCCGCAGATAAGCTAATTCTCGGCAACAGCGCAAGGCAAACAGTATATCCCAATGGGCCGCGCTGGTGCAGAGCTACTTTTTTTCCCCCTCCAGCTCTTTCTCTCCCGCAGAAGAGCCATCGTCCTCGTCGTCTTTGGCCGTATATATACTTATTGGCTTGTACACGGTACCGCGAAGGAAGAAAGGATCTCGCGGCGTATACATGCACGTATAATATATACGCACGTGGATCTCGTCTTTCCAAAGGGCAAAAAGTGGAGAGAGAGAGAGAGAGAGAGGTGGTGCACCGGCCGCCGCGCTCCTATATACATTATGGCTCACTGCCGACATTCTCACGTGGATTCTTGATTGCAAAACACTCAGCTAGTAGGTATGCCGCCGGAGACAGAGAGTCGCGTCTTCCGCGCGCTCGCAATGTGTATCGCTTCCTCCCCCCCCCCCCACCCTTACTCACTGTGACTGAACCCTGGTGGAAAAGGGACACAAAGGGAATACATATGTTTCGCGTGCAGCTTTTTGCACGCTCCCCCCCTACTGCCCCCTTTTCTCGGAGAGCAGGCGGTCTCTGTACTTGTACGAGTATGTATACATGTATATGTAGGAGGCAAGACCGGTATATATCCTTTCCTGCTCCTCTTCTTTTTCTGCGGCGCTGTTGCCTCGAGCTACCTTCTTCTCGGCCCTTTCGACTGTCCGCGCTCTCTTTCGCAGTGCCGTCGTTGTCGGCGCAAGCTCACCTCTCCCCCTCCCTCTGCAAAGGCACGTATATTATGTCGTGAAAAATTTAACCGACAAAGAGACACGGGGAGCGGAGAGAGTTGCCCAGGGTCGAAAGAAAATTATTGATGCGGCCGGGTGCGTCACAACCAGACGCGACACCGGGAGTTGCGGAGAAAGAGAGAGAGAGGGATCGGCTTATCGCACTGGAAAAGCCTTTTGCTGGTACAGCTCCCGGGGATTCGCGGGATTAAGGAGAAGAAGGGGCGAGTGCGGTTCCTTGCCCCGATGCTCTTTTGCATTTTTCACGAAGGACTTTGGGGTTGTGTACGTTACACGGACGCCACAGTCGAGGGTTTTCGACATGTTTTTCGAAATTCAACCTTATACCTATATGCTCTAACGGATGCGAGGTAAAAAGACGCCTCGGTATATCTGGATACCAATACGAATGTAATATAAGGGAATCGGATGCTGTAGACATTTATTGACACACCATCGGTATATTTATGTTAATAGTTGGATCGAGATACAAAAAACCAAGATACGCTTGAATTTTTTTGAAGGCGACAGTTACCTTAAAATAGTATCCATTATTTTAAACGAACTTTTTATATAAAAAAAAAAAAAAAAATGTAACGGTTAATTCGTAGTAAAAGTTTATACTCGTACAACTGCGTGGTACATCAAGTGATGCAGTGACGTAAATTGAGAGATAATACATCTCATTTGAGCAATCGATGGGCCAAAAATTTATCGGCCACAGATGTCATGTTGCAAACATTGTAATAGCTTAGCTGATATTTTTTTTATCCAAATCGGTACACGCGAGCCGATAGCGGCAATGTAGTTTATGGCGCACGGTAACCCAATACCATCAGTCGCCAAAGTTAACCTCGTAACCGGTTACAAAGTTCCAGCATAACAGAATCCAAAGTTTCGAGGCGTATAGCTAACGCCCTCCCCGCGAGTTTTCCAACTTCCAGAGCGCGGTTACATCCATACAGCCCCACACCGCCTCTCCGACCCAACGTAAAATCGTTACGTCACTAGCCCATCCACCACCATAAGCTCCGATCTCAATTTGAGAACAAAACCGATCGTGTCCCTCTCCCGTACTCGGACATGCAAATCCGATGCTGATTAAAAGCGCCGGAGCACGGCACTCACTTGCCTATAACTTGCACCGCATAAGGTATTTTTCTTCGCAGCACTCGTCGACACCCTCGACAACCCTCCACTCGGTCATGCGCCATCAACTTCTCCCCTTTCTATACGCGCACGCCGCGATATTTACCCTTCTTCCGTCTCGTTTTGCAAGCGAGTGCACTCGAAAGAACACTGCTCGCTTTCTCTTCTCCTTGCACCTTCGACCCCCCCCCTCCCCGTTTTCTCGAGGATATTTTCCTCTATACGGGTGATTATGCCCCACTCGAAGTTGTTTTCGTTACCGATAGAGAGCACGGAATCTCCCTACGAGCTTTCGGGGTGGATACTCCGCTGAATCCAAAGAGCTGATGATGTAACCTGGGGGGGGCACGATTACTATATTTTTTTTCTCCATCCCAAAAGCGTGAAAGAAAGTATCGATATACGCGTTACGTAAAAAACACGGAGCGGTTTGTGTATGCAAATGCACCGGCAAGCGAAACCGCTGCTACAATTACTTTCTTTCCCCCCTTGCAGTTTGCGGAGTGTCGTATGAGGGGGGGGATTGCATCCTCCGCGAGAAATCAATCCGATAGAATTTTCGCGAAAACACGCTCGTTTCCTATATGTACTCGTGGGTTATGAACATACATATAGATGCGATCGAGAGAAACGATTTCCTGCATTGGCTCTGTGTGTGTGTGTACGGGGGGTAATGAATTGCGATCCATTTCTCACGAGTCGCGGGATTATCTCCCTTTCTCCCCGTCCCAATGATACATTCCGAGGAAATCCAAAACGCGCGAGCTCTCGCGCCACCACCACCTACCCGCCCTTGTACACACACACACACACGAGAAGTCACCGCGAGCTCGCAAAGAATCGCCTTTGAATTTCAAGAGATTATCCACTCTCTCCCCGTATATCTATCTATCTTTGAAAGAGAGAGCCATGCAAATGCTCTCCCAAGCGAGCGGACAGCGGAGGAACAAACGCAGCAGCGAAGAAATTGAAAGCAGAAAAAGGATGTATAAATATAAGAGGGAGACGCGCGCGTAAGGAGGCGGACGGACGACGACAGGAAGGGGGGGGGGGAGAAGTCGCGCACGAACGCCCAAAGGCGACGGTGTCTCGGAACGCGCAAATCGTCGTCCTCGTAGTCAGCAAAAGATCGGCTTATAGAGATTCGTCGTATAAAGGTATGTGTGTGTACAAGGTAGGGAGGACCCCCCTGCCGCCGGGCATTTACGTTTTCTCGGATAATCATCTTGGACGTAACTTAGCGCCGTAACCACGCGCTACCGTACTTATATATATACAGAGCACACAATCGGATTTCCCGCACCTCTCAACTCTGGGCACGTATATGGGGGACAGGAAATGGGGCTGGGCTGACTAAATAGAGAACAGAGCACGGGCGTGTGTGTATATATATATATTTGTTGCATCTCGGGGAGCAATCAGAGTCGATCGAAGGTGGCGCGCGAGAGTCAATTTTGCGTAACAGCCCGGCAATAATCGCTGCTCCCGTTTTAATTTATTTCCCCTTTCCGGAGATCATTATGCCTCGTCGTTTCTTATTTTTGCGTACGTAAACTCTCTCTATTTGCATTTGGTTATCATGCAAATGCCGATCGCGTGCACGAGTACACGCGTATTACGGACTTGCGTGCGCTTTCGGGTGATGATTAACATTTGTTTTTGCCCTTCCTCTCTTTTACTTTTTTTTTTATTGGGGGGATTTTCGCGAATTAGCGAGTATGAGAAACTCTTCCTGGGTATTTTTTTTTTAATTTTCCGTACAATGCAAATTTGCCAATTCAAACGTTACAGCTGTAATTTATGGTGTGTGTTCGCGTACATATACGTGCAAAACGAGCGGTATATATACCATTACCCAAACGGCTCGGTTGAATAAATCTTTGCGCGCGCGCCGGGAGAAAGGCGCTGATCCCCATTGCCGAGGGAACGATCGTATCTCTCGATTCTTGATTAAATTAATTTATCGGAAATTCGTGAATATTTTGGAAAAATGTGTACAAATACTCATCGATCGGGCCCGCGAGGATTCGTAGAACGGCCTGCAAGGGGAAGGTGCCAATGAATTATTGCTATTTTTTTGTTCTTCCTTCTCAGCTGCTGCTGCTGTTGTTATTATCAGGATAATAAATTATATCGGCGTCTCTGGGGAATGAATTAATTCTTCTTTTTTTTTTTTTTTTTTGTATTTTACGTTTGTACGGAGGAACACGGCGCGCACGCTCGCGATAAATTCGAGCCGATTCCCTGTGTCTCTTTGGTGTATACATACATTACGGTATATACCCACGTGTTAAAGAAAGTTCGCATCAGATGTACATAATAATAATTTATATACTTGGGAATCTTTGGATTCCAGACGCCGAGAGGATATCTTTTAATACGTGAGCATGTGCGAGGGTAACTTGACACTCTCGGGTATAATGGACAGTTCAAAATTTCCAATCGCCAAAAAATACGTGGGAGTGGGTAAAACGACGCTGCGCTCGAGAGACACCGGGAAAAGGTGTTAAACGAGTCGGATAAGACACTCGAAACTTGGCGTTCTTTATCTATTGCTCCCTCTTTCCCTGTATACTCACCACGTGAGTGTACGTGTATGGTACTCATATTTCTCGTGTGCACACGCTGCAGCTTCGGAGGGGAAAAAAAAAAAAATTGTCGATTCGAAAAGTAAAAGAAAGAAAAAAACACCACTGAAATAAAACCCGCACGGCTTTTGCCTATTACGTTTAATCTCGCTATCCAATGTAATCGTATGGGGATAGCATTAAAAGTAATTGAGGCCATTTATTTCGCGGAAAGACAGCCAAAGAAAAATCCGATTAATCTTCGCGAGAAATAAAAGCTAAGTATATAATTACAGGTGAGACTCTGGTGTATACTACAGTGGTGCACTAAATGCACAGTAGTATATACGGTGGTAGGCCTCGCGATTTTATTTCTCGCCGGTTGTTTTATGTACACGTGGTACGGGCTCGGTGTACCATTTTTCATTTGTTGGGAAAAAGTATCTGCTGTCATTTGAAAAAATGTCAAGCTCCTTTCTCGTGGATTTGCTCCTGCATCCTTGAGAAAATTGAGGGAAAGAAAAGAGGGCCATTCGAGGACGTGTCGGTTAATTGAAATTTAATTATCCCCTAATTAGATCCAACTTTTCAGCCGCGACACGCCTTCCAATTTTCTCGCCCCCTCCCCTCACCTGTACCTAATCCCTTGCTTGGCAGTAGAGCCCGGGGATAACGATCGCACGCCTTTTCCTTCCTTCCATCTCAATCTCGCAAAAATAATCCTCGGCATCAACATATATCTCTCCTCCAAGTGGAGCCCTGCGCGACAACGACCGCACCGACTGAGTACCCAAGGATGAAGAAAAAAAAAAAAAAAAAAAAAAAAAAAAAAAACATGATAAAAATCGTAAGCCAAACTTTCGAATGAAATTTTGACGGGAGCAACGTTCACCTGCTGTTCATTGAATTTCATTAGATGAAATTACTTTTAGTGAAACATTTACAATTCGAAGGTATACGTGTCAACCTTGTAAAATGTTCATACACACACCCAACAACAACGATACTTTCGAAAAAGCAAGTCTCCATTAAAATCAAAAGCTAAAAAATGATCTCAAAACAAAGGTGATTTAGATTTTTCGTAGACTTGCTCGTGTACACCAATTACATGAATGTAGAAACGAAGGGCGGGTCAGCGAGCGCTCGCACAAGCACGGAGGGTTATATTAGAGAAGAGGGTTGCTCTTGAAGTGGTCTCAAGCTTCTTCTTGATGCGCTGCAACTCATTACCTCGGATAGTTAGGTACGATGATGATGATGGGCCAAAGTGCGCCCGGGCGAGACCAACAGAGAGCTTATATTAGTATTCCTATAGAGCTTGAAATACCCTGCACGTGTATATAAGTATACGCGCGCTATTACATTTTCCTTGCTCATACACAAAAGGGCTTGCACTCGAGTACATAATATTAAGATATACCGTTATACACTGTATACATATATACATATACGTGTGCGTGCCGCGGGGCTTTTTCCGAGTTCCGAGTGGTATAATTGCAATACCAAGTAAGTAGACGTGGAACCAACTCCTCTCTCTCTCTCTCTCGTCTTTATTCCTCCCTCGCTAATTGGTGCGATTCATTTGAAATTATCGAGGGTTGCTTCGTTATGTATTTAACTAATTGGCCTGGCAAGAGGCGAACATTCGCGTATGCCTGTAGGTACAATGAACGACGGGTTCTGTTAACAACCATCATCCGTATAAGGATCCTCAAAATCACAACAGAATCTCACCGTTTGTTGTAAAGACTTTTATTTTCGTTACAATTCCTCTCTAACTTGTTCGAGGGGGGAGGGAGAAACCAAAAAAGCTCTAAACATCTCGGGACGAGTTGTACCGTTTGTCACCTCCCCCGTGTATGCACATACACGACACCCCAAACCCAGAGACAAGACCCTCACGTGCACGCAAAAAGATTTACAGCCGGACGCGAGCAATTAATGAGCCACTTATATGTACACATAGAGCTGGTTTCTGCACCGCTGTATGGATACACGTATATATATATTTTTGCCTCCTCTCGTCGACGCGGCGCCGCGCGACCTTAACGAGCCGTGACGTTTCGGAATGAGTTATTCGGCAGCCTCCTCTCGCTGCTCCTCCCCTTCTATGCCCTCCTGTGTTATTTCCCGGGGAGTTCACGTGTGCCATACATGCCCCCTTTTGCAAATAGGCCGCGACTTTTTCAACTGTACCCCGATATACTTTTATTTACAATCGAGGTCAACCCGTCCGATCGGTATGCTTGCTCACGGGATAATTTATTTTCAATCAATCGATTTCTCGAGCACGTGCCTCATCAGCTGTTTATTCGCATTTGAGTGACTCGGTGTATTTTATTGCCCCAAAGAAAGGAAGAAAGAGAAAAGGTCCACGTGCACAATGTAATATTGTGTCGTGTGCCTCGAGAGAGCCACCAAACAACAGAGAAAAGCCCGATGCCCATGGTATATAAAACTCGAACGAGTGGGAGGCCTCGCGTATACAACCTACTCTACATATTTTTCATGATTTACGGAGCGTACACGCACGCGACAGATTTATCCTCCGTGGGTGCCACGTGACAAAGTATATACTGCCCCTTTCTCTCTCTTATATCATATTCTCTTGCGGAAAAAAGAAACATCTCCGTTTCTTTCTTTTTTTTTTTTTTTTTTTTTTCCAAAAGCAGGCATCGTAACGGGCGCTCATTTGAATATACGTGCAAACAACAAATGATTTACATCTCGTGGGTATGTACTCTGTTGTACTTGTGTATATATAACGTGCGCGTTTTGATTAAATCGTGTTTTATTAGGTTCGCGCGACAAAAGGCGAAAGACGATCGATGAGCCGTTGTGTAATTTTGCGCGAAAAACAAAAAAAAACCAAAAAGTTGCCACGTTTTCTCACAGCTCGAGCCCGGGATCTGTATGCGCTCGCCCCGAGGGGTGCGCGTGCAATATCATTTTGGAAATTTCTACTTTCGACCTGCAGGCGAACGGGCATATCGAGGGGAGAAAGGGCTCCGCTAACGACGGCCAATTTACGTAAATGCAGGTATGTGTTATGTACTATGGAGAGCGTGTGTGTTTTTGCGTGCGCACGATGCAGCCCACGGGATGAAAGGGGGATAAATCGCGTGGGAAAACAATGACGATGATACACCAACCCCGCGTGGCAATTTGTTGCGGGCCCGCAGAGTAAACATCGGGAGGACTGCCATTGGCCGATCCGAATAATACCGGCGATCGGCACCTCAACAATGGACCGATTGACTTTGCATAGGTATAATATACATACTTGGGAACGTTTTTTTACGTCTGCGGAAGAGGTGTGTGATAAATAATGGGTAAGACGTTTTTTTTCAAGTTGTACAAGTGTACTCGTGGGGTTGATGGAAAAGTGGACATTGTTTGCGATGGTAAACGTGGACCGTAGGCAAATTGAAATCTGTTGGAACATTGATAAATATAAAAACCAAGGGCTGGTCAAAAGTATATGGATAATCCGCCCACTGTATCTATATACAGTTTATCGGTATCAATCGCCGCCCCGTTTCATTCATAAATGCATCCATCGAGCGTAATACTATCCCACTGGCGGCATCTCTTCGTCCCGCTTCGAACAGCGATCAGCCACGTCGTCCTCGATCGGTAAAAGTTGTTCTCACCTTAGCGGTGGCGCTGCGTCGCGTCGACCTTCCGAAACTTATATTCTTTCCGGCCAATCGACAGCAGCGCAAACTCGCGATCGTCTCCCCAACGAAAAAGAAATCGATATACCTGTTTTTCCTCTCCCCGCACCCATACCGATCTTTTTCCTCTCGCCTTCGTATACATTGGCTGGCTAACACGAACAGGTAAGTATACAATTTTACTCGTACAGCCCACTCGTTGTTCCATGGCCGTGAAAAACCCGTGCAAGATAAAAAAAAAGAAAAAAAAGAAAAAAAAAAAAAGGAAAAGGAAAACGGAGAGAAAGAGAGGCCCCGCCACGAGGAAAATAGATAATTCGAACCGTTTGCACCAGGGAAAAAGAGAGAGTGCAGTCAGCGCGAGAAGGACAGCTCGCGCTCGAGCGATGACCGATCATCGGACAAAGACAGTTGGCCGCGCGCCTTCGTATATACCGCGTCCGCATCAGTTATGTAGTATAATAAGGCATAATCAGTTGTAGTGTTTTAGTCGTCGAACACGGGGCTAGTACGTGTTACAAATGAGTACGTATAAAACCACCTGTTTTTACCGATTTTTGAAAAAAAAAAATATATATATATATATATTTCTATATTTTACTTCATCTAAAGTCCGACATTGCGCGTACATAGTACAACGTACACTTATCTCCGCAGAACGCTCGATTCGTCCCTTCCATTTTCATGCATTTCTGTTATCGCGCTCCAGATATTCTCTCTCTCGGCGCGACCAGTTACAGCAGATACCTAGTGTACAAGCGGAGGAGTAGCAGTTCACGGTGTGTGTGTGTGTGTGTGGGGGGGGGGGGTTCACGAGTCTGTTTAATACATAATATGTATACCTATGGGTATAGGTAAAAGCACTTAGCTGCGGGAGTTGAAGAAAACAACGGGGCCTGCTGCCAACAAACAGCCGAGAGGCAAGAGAGAGAGAATCGGGAATCGGCACGCGAGACTCGCTCGCTCATTATACCAAGAGAACACGACACGTGGAAACGGATTCTCTCCTCTTTATTTTTTTTCTTCTTCTTTTTCTTTTTCCTCCCAAGTTTCCGGGAGCACATAGTGTACGTGAGCTGTTTTTTTTTTTTTTTTTTTTTTTTTTTTTTTTTTTTTATCCCCTCTTGCAGTGCATCCCTTCGCAAACGTGCATTCTTGAATGGTTCGAGAGTCCATTCTCCCTCCGTAAATGTATACCTCCGATGCCAGCTAGCTGTCAGGTATGTGGCATGTATTATATTATTGGCTCCCGATAGCACGTACGCGTTTTTACGATGTTTCTTTGCAGAAATAATTCTTACACGATACGTGTGAAAAATTTCACGCATCTATCGTGTATACCGATCGAGAGCAATAGGTGGGCCAAGGAACGAAAATCATACGTACGCGCGTTTATAATTAATAAAGTTTTCTCTCTTTTCTACCTTTTGGTATACATATAAACCTGTTTTTTACCGCGAAAAGCTGGCGCTATACTTACCGATCTCGTGTACGGCGGTCACGAAAACACCTGCGCGGTGCGTACACTTATACATGTTTTGCGCGCGGACTTACGTTTTTCATCCCCAAAGGGATGAAAGAAAACCTTTCATGCGACGTGCCGTTGCTCCAGGTATACATTTTCACTCAAGAGTGTCCGTACGAATGTACGTATAAATGCATACGCACTTGGTTCTTTCGTGACTGACACGCTGTACATAATATGCGCGCACACGTGACGGGGGCCCACTTCTCCTCCGTTACCTCACCTACTCTCGTCAGCTGTTGCCGTCCGCGATACACGTATATATATATATTACCGAGCGGTTTCATGCGTGACACGGCCCTCCCCGATGACTAAGGACCGCCGCCGGATGACGCGTCGCCCTCTTTTATTTATTTTTCTTTGTCCTCAAAGGTTTTTTTCGTTTTTTTACATGCGTGCCTCCTTCTTATGTACACTTACTTTCCGGCTATTGTTAATGGGAACGTTGTACTTCGTGTGCCGCACACTGTCACCCGGTTTGTCTAATCAGATCTTATAATTACTCGGAATTCCGTTACCCTTTTGTCTGCCCTTGCTAGATAATTAACAATATATTTCGATAAGTCAAAATGCTTATCGTGTAATCACGATGTACTTGAAGTCTAATGTGTTTTGCGCTTCGAGCTAATCGCGTACGCACCGATGCCTCGGGTTATGTAAATCGCTAATAAAGACAGTGGGAAATGGCACTTGCTTCTTTATCTGATAAAAGTGAAGCGCCATCGCGGTCTTTTGTTATTGCACCGATTGGGAAAGTTTTTCGAAATTTTGGTAAATTGAAGTAGGTTAATACAGTAGTGTTTTCGAGAAGGCAAATTAATTAGTACATTGAAATATAAACTTCACATCGGATATTCAAGAGCATAACAAAGGTATACGGAGCTTCGACTGGAAAACACTTGGACTCTGTTAATGATTCATTGTCTTTTGAAACTCGTCATTCTCTCAAGCACACTTGTATATTTACTTACTCTCGCGATGTTTAAAACATCGGGCGAAGCCCATGCCGTTCCGATAGTAAATCATCTTTCAAAAAAAAAAAAAAAACAATCAAACAGTGAAGATTATTTTTTTTTTTTTTCTTACTTGTTGAATAAAAACGTATAAGTATGTCGTTTGAAAAACTTGAAGTGTTTAATCAGTGTTCACACCATAGCTTCCCACGTGCCTAATATGATGCGTTTATTGGCAATCAGGCCGCGCTAAAAGGTGTTTTCCCAACATCGCCCGACGAAACGCTAATGAAAATTCGTATTTCAACGAACCGCGCATATACCTACCCACGTGAGTTTCAACAAAGAACAACCACTCGAACGAAAGGAAAAAAAAAAAAAAAAAAAAGTTGTCATTCTGCCCCAGAGCGAGAATCCGCGCTAACAACGGCTCTCGTTATCGACAGCACGAATCAGCGTTAAAATAAAAAAGAAATATCAAAAAAACTCGTTGATCTTTGTTGTTTCAGATCGGCAGTCGCTATGAGGGCGAAGCATCAGCGGCAGGAACAACAACAACAACAACAACAGGACGAGGAGGAGGAGAAGCAGGAAATGACGATGAGATCGACGTGCAACGAGCGATTTTTATGACGACGCCGGCAGCTGAAAATCAAAAATCGACACGAGAGAGAGAGGGAGAGGAAAAAAAGTGTTGTTACCGTTGCAAAGAGAGAGAGAGAGAGAGAGAGAGGGAAATAGGCGCCTTATCTGACAGTTCTGGGCGCCTCTATCAGAGTCGCCCGAGGCCGGAGCGCTGGTGTTCCGGGATCTCGATTTTTTCGCCCTCCCTCCCTCCGCGGCGCTTTTCTATTCAGTCGAGCCTAACGGATAAGAGGACGCGAGGATGACCTGCTGGAAGATGAAGTCCTGCCTGCCCTGGAGGTTCGTAACAGTTATGAACTACAAACGCCTCCTCCCCCTCCTCCTCCCCCTCTCTACACATGTGCTAGTTTCTTTGTGGATACGCGCTATACGTGCAACCCTTGCGGATACACGACGTTTAATTTACTTTTGTCTTTCATCCTACAATCTATCGCGAGACAAATGAAACGATCATCGTGTACTTTGGCCTATTTACCCGCGTTCATGCATATAATATATGCAAACGTGTCGGTGTACCTTTCCAAGTATATTATGTTGTACATGGCTCACGACGCGATATCCGAGGGCTTATTTTACGAGTCATTAAAGTCGAAATGGACCAATAACGCGATTTATGGTCCATATTTGTGACGAGATGTGCTGGTCGTAAAAAAAAAAAAAAAAAAATAATTTTACGGTTTTTCTTTAAGCTAACTGTCGGTCGATCGTTTTCAACTCGAGGTGTATAGGCACGTATTTGCTTTTTTCTTTTCCTCTCGGTTTTTCGTGAATTTGCAAATTGTACGTGCCAGTGAGGATGATTTCATTTTTTTGAAATCTTCGTGTCCTGTATTTTAAATAAACTATACGTTTGGGACTTGAATTGAAACTAAAAACGTCCCCCTGTAAAGGGGCCATTTTTACTTTAATTGAATTCACGGTACCGTTGCAAGGAAAAAAAGAGAAAAAAAGGGCATTAAACCGATCGTTGCAGCACTAAATTAATAAAATCCAGTTTAACTGTACGAAGGGGGCAATAATCGAGGCCCTGCTCGAATCATTTTACAAGCGCGAAAATGGACGAACGCGCGAGAAAGACGTACGGAGAGAAATTAAGGCAAAGGTATTACCTATATGCATGTAACGTGCCCTCTCGGGACGTTAAACGCGCGCGTACTTTGAAAGTATAGGTAAGTACGTGCCAACACCGATGAGCTAAAGGTCGGCGTCTATTAGCTGGCTCTTACAGCCGTTGCACTTACTTACTTACGCTATACGTACACAGATACACTTATGCACGGCATGATAAAACCCAAGGCATCAAAATCCGTAGTGCACGTCGATGTATGAATTAGACGGCGATGCCTCGTGGATCTTGGCCGAGTCACTCTCGTTCAGTTGCATTATAATGTTGACGTTGATGCACGAGCACCGTCTTAGAGTGTATATATACATATACGAGCAACATTGTGATTAGCTCGGGATGTATGATTTTGTCGGTGTTCACGACGTTACGATGTGGCCTTGGTGGAAAAAAACCGTGAATTAGTATGCTTTGGGATTGACCGACGCGTATATTTGAGGCTGCGCGTTTATTCAATGAAAAACTACTACTTAATAATCGTACCCACTCGGTGGGTGTCTGTCGAAACAGGGAGGAGGAGGAGGCTGTGGACGATGATCTCGAGACGGTGGCCGAGCGAAAGCAGCGCTACAACAGCATCTACGTCATCTACTTCACGATGTTTCTCATGTCCCTGGGATTCAGCATCGTCTTGACCGGGATGTACCCGTACTTGGAGAAGGTGAGCCTGACCTTATTTTTCCCACTTTTTTTGTTTTTTTCTTCTATTTTTATAAAACATGTTTGTCACGTGTGAAAATGTATGCCAGGTAATGCAGGGGAGATTGGTTACTCGTTCAGGTGCACGCGGGTTCTTTACTTATCTGTGAAAAAAATTAAATAAAAACAATATCATAGCTGATTTGATTCGTATGAAATTATGAAGGTTCGTTCGTGCGTCCACGTGGGCCAAATGGTAGAAAAACTGGATAACATATACGCAGTGAACGCGTGGGAACCAAGTAAACGGCTTTCGAGTCCGCTTGTAATACTATGTACAATCACTACAATCTAGCTTTGTCTCCCTCACGATAACTCCAAAATAACGTTACGCTGTACCGTGAGGTTACGGCTCTTCCCTTCATCACTTTCGGTACTTGTACGTAATATACACCTCAGCTCGATAAAACCAACACAAAACAGTACAAGGTCGAAAGTTTTAGTTTTTTACTATTCAGTCTTTCAAATAGATGGAGGAACAAGTATATAGCTTTTAAAACTTTATCATCAATCATTTCGCGCAAACGATATAATTTTACATGCGCACGTATTTATTAATCGGCCAAAGAGGTAGTTTTCGACCCAAGCGAGCGAAGGGAGAAAAAAAAAAAAACCTCGGGGGCACTTCATGAAATTCAATACGCACCGGCCCTTCAAAGATTGATGAATCGATACCGCGATCGTTATACATGATAAATAAATACATACATATACGCAGTGTTTTTACAGTCCGGGTAAGGAGTACTTTAAGAAAAAAAAAAAAAAAAAAAAGGAAGAAAAAAAAACAATGGTTAATAAAGGATCCATTTGGCAACGAGCGCGGCCGGACAATTGGGAAAAAGCACACGGGTCGGGCGCAATAAATTCAGGATCCGGCAGGCGCGCGTTTTTGCACCTCTAATGTATTGAATTAAAATTCCCCGGCCCAACGATGCGAAGTACTTCGAAAAGTATTCCCTCGCGCTGCAGTCGTCCGAAGGGCAAGGAGGGAAAAAAAGAGGGAGGGGGGAGGGGGAGAGAAACAAGACCGGAGAGAGGCAAAGAAACGCGGCCCTCCTAAGCGGCTGATGAGATTCCCCGGCCCTCCCGGTGCAGAGGAGAAAAAAAAAAAAAAGGAGAGCGCCGAGGACTCTCGCAGGAGTCCCTGGAATCCGCGCCGCGCTCGTATATGCGTCCCCCGATTTGTTCCTCGCAAAGGGGGGAAAAAAAAAAACCAAGGGTATATATAACAGGCAGAAAGACGCCTGGATCCGTGCGTGGAGGCTGCTCTCTCGAATCGTCGATGCGCCCGCGCAAAAAAGAAGGGAGACCGGCACGAATTTACAATGAGGAATCGGGGGGTCAGAAAAATAATCGTCTTGTGTTGTTGTTCGCAGCTAGACAACTCGACGGACAAGGAATTCATGGGGTACGTGGTGGCGGCGAATCCGCTCGGGCAGATGCTCTTCTCGCCCCTGGTAGGCTGGTGGGCCAACAGGCGCGGCTCGATACGCTTACCGATGCTCACGACTTTGGGGCTGTTTATCCTCGCCTCGGCCGTGTACAGCACAGTTGAGGTCATTCCTGGGGAGCACAAGCTTCTACTCATAGTCTCGAGGTTCCTGGTCGGCGTCAGTTCGGGTAAGACATTTTCTGTAGGCAATGCCGTTTACCACATATCACGTATCGTTTCAGCTTGGAAGTGGAGTCGGCACTTATAATGCGCTTTTTCACCTAGACGAGTCGTTACTAATGGCTTTTTACCCGATTATAATAATAGTTTAAAAGAGAGAGAAGAAAACCAACGAGAGACGCTGGCGTATGCAGTAGCAGGGGCAGCAATCTCCCATCGGATACCAGAAAGAGAGGAGAATCCTCTTTATCCGGCGAGGATCTGCGCGGCCAATCGCTTTATAATAAGATTGATAAAGTCAAGCTCGGACCGACAGAGAGACAAGACGTTCGCTCGCTCGCTCGCTCGGTCTAGTAAAAGAGAGAGAGAGAAAGTGAGAGAGCTAATGGGCGACGAGGACGACCATCCGGAGGAACGCTCGCGCGTACGGGGTATATGTACACACAAATACGCGCAGAGGAGGCGGATATGCACGCCAGCCGAGGCGAATAATTCACGCGTTATCTTGGCCATCTTTTCGCGGCAGATCTGCCTCGAGGATCTAAGGAGCGACGGGGGTTGAGGATAAGAAGCCACGGGCAAGAGGATAGATGGATCTTTTACACGTGTGTGTATATGTATATACATTTATACAGGCTAGTCGGGAGGTGCTTGAGACTGTGTGGTCCCGGCGAGCTTTACAATTGGAGTTTATTGGCTCGAGGATCGTTTGCCCGATTCCTCCATGCATCGATCTTTTCGACGCTCTCTCCTTACTGCGCTCCCACTAGTAATTTAACTACACGACGTGCATAATTTTCGTCCTTTATTTCTCCTTTTTCTTCTTGTAAGTTGCAAACGGGGAAATTGCAGTCACAAGCTTGCCCCACGGGCTTTCAGAGTATAATGTATGCGACGAGGAGTAGGTGCAAATTGTTCGGTCTGAAATCGTAGCCGAGTGTGTAGTTTTCAAGATTTTGGATGAAAATTTTTGAGACTCCTTTGAGAGCTTGAAAGAGCTAAACTTGCAATAAATTGTTGACAATGATAAAAGTTTAGGATTGATGACATTTGAAACATTTTACAATGACTTACATAGCAAAATCTTGGCAATTTGATTGTATCAAAAAAATTTAATATTCTTACCTGTTAGATGACTGCCTGTGAATTCGAAATCATCGTCCTGGTCCCAATGCTTCAAACTGAGGTTCGACAGAGAAGTGGCATTGGCGAATTCCAAATTTGCAAAGTGCCAATCTAAAATTTGGCGATCTTTCGAAGAAAGGTACACGTCACTGAAATAATAATCAGGATCACGTTAGTATTCTGCTGTAAAAATATACCCTTTACAAAAAAGTAATCATTAAAATTCTTACCTAGGTGGAGATGCCTCAAGTTCCTGAAGCTTGGCCTCAATTTCTTTCTGTTGATCAAAGAGTTGATCCCATTCTTTGCACGAATTCTGGAGGTCACGTAATTTTGATCTATATACGAATTCTTGAGTTATATCTCTAGGCTGCTTGCTGTCTGACATTTCTTTATACTCTTTAGTGAGTTCCGCCATGTGTTCTTTGATTGTTATCATCTGCATATGAAATGTACAAATTAATAATGAAATATTTCAAATTAATAGATCTCACACTAACTAATAGCAGAAAACGTATCAAAAATTCAAGAAATTTTTTAATATTTTCAAAGTCTTGATTGTAAAAACTTTTAACATGAAAAAAAAAAAAAAAAAAAAAATATTAACCTTTTGCTGGTTTGCAATGAGCTTGCTTTGCAAAGCAAGGACATTGCGCAAGTGAGTCACTTGTCGTTGCTTAACTCCTTGTTCCTGTAGCCTTATGACCCATTCTAACGCTTGACCCAACGATACAGGCTTTGTTGAACCAGCTTGACCTCCACTGCCAGCGTTTCCAACATAATTAAAGTCTAATTGGTGAGATAAGTAAGACGTAGCTTCCAACAATCTGTTGAATTCTCTTTCAACCATTTCATCCTTATCTTTTGGAACCTATTGCAACAAAGTTATTCTTAAGGCTATGTTTCATTGAAACAATACAATTTTAATGCTTTCCGTGTGCAACGAGAAAATATTGTTACTTACTGTTGATCCATCACTTTCATACAAAGGGCATTTTTGCTTGATTTTATGCAGTTCCATGTTGATCTGTTTACTTAAAATAGTGACAGGATTGCCTCCAAGACCCGTGACAACCATTGCTCCCAAATCAGCGACGTAATTAGATTTTCGAAACGTAGCTATACGTCCACCAACTCTGTCCTAAAAAAATGAAAGTTTCATTAACTTGTTGATGATTTACATGTGTACATAGTAAAATACAAAATTATTAGTTAAAAAGCAATAAAAAATTATAGTATAGTTAACTAATAAATTGATACGAAAAAAAAAATGTATTTCATAAACTACCTACTCTTGCTTCCAAAACAACAACTTCAAGACCAAATTGTTGCATTTGTTGAGCTGCTGCCAACCCAGCTATACCAGCTCCAATAACAACGACCTTCCCTAATTTTTTGGTAGGTATAGGCTGCAGAACAGATAATTTTATAAAATCAAATTTTTTTTTTTTTATACAAGAAAGTGGATTTGGTTTGTTTTTTATTTACCCTTAGACGTTTGAAGACACCAAAATTAATAAATCCGTGCCTTTCCAAAAAAGCATGAACTCGTCTGACTAGAGCTGGATCACTGTTGTATGGAGGCTCGATGGCAGGAAGGGCATTTTCAAAAAGCAATTGCTGTTTAGGGTTTTCGACCCATATTTGCAACTATAATTTAATGTTGATAAAATTATTGTTATTATTATTTTAGATTCAATGATTTCTTTTACACTATAGTTTGGAACATACCAATCTATTACGAATGTGCAAAAAGACTTTCTGAGTCTGTGGGGGTCCACCAGAGACATCGGGAAAACAGGCAGCTTCCGTAGACGTTAGCTTTTCAAAAGGTAACCGGCTTTGAAAGGCAGCTCCCTCTAATCCATTTAATAGTTCTTTGACTGTAAAAGAAAACACAACATAATTTGACACTCATGTTAACCACGACACATCAACCTAGGAAACAACAGCAACGTTCTATAAAAACAGAAAAAGCAGGGCTAACCGCGAGGATCTTCGTGATCACTGTCTGGGTCTTCTTCCTCCTTTATTTCAACCTTGGAAGCCGACGGTACAGGCGTACTCGAGGTCGACTCGTTTTCCTTTTTGCTGTCACCAACCGGTTTCTTCTCCGGGGTAGTGTCCGACGCATTCTCGTCGTCGATGTGGCTGCCTATCTCCCTGTACTCGACCTACAACAACCATCCCCGATCGTCATTTCGACCAATTTTGACGTTTTGTTGCAAATCTTTGCAATCCTTTGACACTCGATTTTGAGGTTAGTTTTCGCTATTCTCACCTTTGCGCGCTTCCTCCGGCTCATTTTGCGAATATCGAGGTACTCGCTGAAAGATACGACAATCACTACGGATAAAACACTTACCGAACCGAAATATTAATACAATATTTGGCAAAAAATCACGCGTGTTTCAAGATTCAAGCGGCACTGGTATAAGTAAACACAAACAAAACTTGTCAGGCTGCCGGAACGACTGAACAGACGACCCGATCTAGCCTTAACTTGAAACAAAAAAGGACGTGGGTCGATGGCGGGTAAATTTGAATAACGATTTAAGGGGATGCGGGATCGCGTAGTAACTATTAAAAATAAGCATTTTTTTTATGATAGGCACCGTATGTCTATCTCGCTTGGTTTTCAAGATATCGTACTCGTACCATGATTTATCGTAGACCCATGTATTGTTGATGAAAAGCGGTAAGTCAAGATAAGATAGTTGGATATTTGTGTAAATCAGAAAAAAGTATGCGATGTAATGAAATTCGATTTTTCCCTGTTTATAAACCGAAGTATATTATATATACTAAGCACTTTAAATAAAAAATTATTCGTATCAATTATCGATTAGTGACTGATCACGGACTTTTT
>NW_019379849.1:198222-214343 GCF_000648655.2 Copidosoma floridanum | reverse complement strand
TTGGAAATGATCAAATTTATAATTCTTTAGTTACAGCTCATGCATTTATTATAATTTTTTTCTTTGTTATACCTGTAATAATAGGAGGATTTGGGAACTATTTAATTCCAATAATTATAGTTATTCCTGATATAGCTTTTTCTCGAATAAATAATATAAGATTTTGATTATTACCTCCAAGAATTATATTATTAATTTCTAGGATATTTGTTGGATCTGGAACAGAAACAGGTTGAACTGTCTACCCACCCTTATCTTCTAATTTATCTCATATGGGACCATCAGTAGATTTATCAATTTTTTCTTTACATATTGCAGGAGTCTCATCAATTATAGGATCTATTAATTTTATTTCAACAATTTTAAATATAAAAATTTTTAAATTAAGAATACTACGTTTATTTGCTTGAGCAATATTATAAACAGCAATTTTATTATTACTATCTCTTTCTGTCTTAGCAGGAGCAATTACTATATTATTATTTGATCGTAATCTTAACACTTCATTTTTTGATCCAGTAGGAGGGGGAGATCCTGTATTATATCAACATTTATTGAGATTTTTTCGTCATCCAGAAGTTTATATTTTAATTCTTCCAGGATTTGGTTTAATTTCTCATATAATTTGTAATGAAAGAATAAAAAAAGAAGTATTTGGAATTATAGGAATAATTTATGCTATAATTTCTATTGGACTATTAGGATTTATTGTTTGAGCTCACCATATATTTACTATTGGAATAGATGTAGATACACGAGCATATTTTACTTCAGCTACAATAATTATTGCTATTCCTACTGGAATTAAAATTTTTAGATGATTAGCATCATTAAATGGAATAAAATTAAAATTAAATATTTCAAATTTATGATTATTAGGATTTATTTTTTTATTTACTTTAGGAGGATTAACAGGAATTATACTTTCTAATTCTTCTATTGATATTGTTTTACATGATACTTATTATGTAGTAGCTCATTTTCATTATGTTCTATCTATAGGAGCAGTATTTGCAATTTTTGGAAGATTTATTTATTGATATCCAATAATATTTGGAATTTTAATAAATAAAATAATATTAAAAATTCAATTTTTTTTAATATTTTTAGGAGTGAATATAACTTTTTTTCCTCAACATTTTTTAGGATTAAGAGGAATACCTCGACGTTATAGAGATTATCCAGATTCTTATATATGTTGAAATATAATTTCTTCAATTGGATCTTTTATTTCATTAATAAGAACATTAATATTTTTTTATATTATTTTAGAAAGATTTATAAGAATACGTTTAATTTTATTTATAAAAATTTCTAATAATTCAATTGATTGAATATTTTCTTATCCTCCTAGATCTCATTCTTTTTATGAAATTCCAAAAATTTTTATTTAATTAAATTAAATTTTCTAATATGCGCACAGTCATGAGATGATGCCATATTATATATCCTTGCCAGAACACGGACAAACTGTAATACGGCGTGCGACCCTCGGAATATATAATAAACGAACACATACACCAATATCATGAAAATCGGCAAATACAACGATGTAAAACAGACACGCATGTATCTAATACGCGACGTGAGGAAGAAAACAAAATTTTAAGCAAAACAAAAAATTCTTACGGAACAACACTAGTATATGCCTTACGTTTTATAGCATACAAATCCATGATGTAACAAATATAGATACACATAAACATATATTAAATATTGTATGTATTATGATAGACCTTGAATGTAAAGACAAAACCACACTTGCTAATTACCGTAATAGCCAGTCGGGTCTTAATCCTGAATTGCATTACGACAAGCATTATTTGAACAATTATATTGCATGGGCATTCATATATACGCTGACCGTTAAAACAAAACAAAATTAATACATAAAAATAAAATAAGAAGAAGTGTAGGATTTGTCTTTTTCTCGTATTTGTTCTCTCTTTTCTTTAACCAAGGGTAATTTAGGGGCCTAGGAGCTTAGGATAAATGGGAGTGAGATATAATAATAACTCATTTATGTTTTAGGGTGGAAACCACGCTAGTAGGGGGACAGCCGGGACAAATAGAGCAAAGAAAGATAAAATCCGAGGATTCTGGAAGAAAATCTGGGTCCAATTCAATCAGTCGTATCAACATGGAAAGTAAAATGGTATGTAAATTGGAATCAAATGGTCCAAGAGACAGAAGTATTTTTAAAAGCAAGCCGGCAAGCGCAGTTGAAATGTAGGTATACATAAGTATGTATAAACGCAACTATAAGAAACAGATATGAATGTGAAGATCAGGTGGGACGAGCTACTAGTAAAGTCCCTGGAGCACTGCAGAGAATGGAAACGGCCTACAGGGCAGTAGTAGGCCAAAAAGTCGATTACAGCCAGATCAAAACGTTGCAGACACTTAAGGGACAAATAACAGAAGCAAATAAGAAAAAGATACAGGAGTTGGTGAAATCAAGCTTGACGCACACGACTGACACTACAAGATACTTAAGGGAATACATGAGGGTTACAACGTTCCGTAACCACGAGCAGGTTCTTCAGGATGTAAAGAGGTTTGAAGACGAAGCAGGGAAAGTAACAGAGGAAGGTTTGAAAATATTCATGGAACTCATAGGCAGATACGACAGAATATCGGGAATGGTAAAAAAAATTCGAAAAATTGGCCGAAGAACTCGTGAGTAAGTTTGAAATAGCAACAGATATATTATATTCAACGAGCCAAGGCGTATTACATCTGCCGGAAGCTGCGCTATATGTAATATCGGAAGAAAAAATATTAGCAGAACAATTTAGACAGGATCTCAGATCTGTAGGAGAGACAAACACGACAGAAGAAGAGATAGCAAAGATATCAGAGGAAGCAATAGGAGCGCTTGATAAAAAAATTATTTACAACATCGAGATACCGCTAGTGATAAGAGAAAGCTTGGATCTCTTTAGGATATCGACGTTGCCTGTAAAACAAGAAGAATTAAACATGACGAACGTGGTCGCTTATCTACAACCAAAAAGCAAAAAGCTAAAAAAGGTAAGCATATGTACACGAATGAAGCCAACACAACAAGTAGAGGAGAATCACCCTTGTGAGATACGGATTACACTAAGGGAGACTGTAAAAAAATCGGAAGAATGCCCGATAGTGTTGGTCAAATTAAAGGGCACATACTGGACACGTCTTTATGTGAAGATTTACATGCGTTCAGTACCACGGGAGAGAAAAAGATACACGGACAATGCGATTGCACCGAGCACAAGACACTTAAAATAATGAAGGTCAGAGTGATAGACCCAGCGAAATATTGCACAGCCAAAACATCAGAGACGAGATTAGACCCAAGTCAGAAGGAGGGCAAGAATGAGATAGTCAAGTTGAAGGGTTCAAATTGTAATTTGGAAGAAATAATGCAGAAAATAAAAGGGATGAAAGTAGATGAGATATTTGAACAAATAAAAATGGTAGTAAAGAGAGATTGATTGCAGAAGCTTGGTAAGCAGGAGCATGGGCACGAGGATAGGTTAACGACAGGTATAAAGCTAACAAACATAGTGCAACGTATACATTAATTAGTACAAACAAAAGAGGAATTTTCGGACTGGAAGGAGTATGTATGGGTAGCGTTAGAGATAGCAGGGCCCCGATAATACTAAATCTGTCTAGAATGTTCACAGGAAGAAGAAGCAGAAATAACACAGCGAGAAACTAGAATACAACGAAACCTATGGCACTGCAACCAATACTCATTCATGTACGAGGTGAGCGGTAACAGAGAGATCAACCGACCAACAGTGACAAACAGTTATCATAAGAAATAAATATACCGTATTTAAGGTAAACGTAGGACCTTCATATCTAAGCATAAATAATGAGTTTAAAAAAAAATAAATAAAATAAATAAATAAACATGCAAAAAAACTAGTAAGCAGATACGTCAACAAGAACGGTTGATATGTAGGGATCGTTGTCATCTACTAGAGAGAAAAAGGTGTTTCGTCCCGAGAGCACGCCCGGACTCATCAGTAAGGCTGATTACGTGCTCCCTGCCTTAGACACAGGAAAGGTGTGGGCTTAAACCGACTTGATCGCGCTTATATAGTAACCGTGTGGGAATTTCGCCGCTTGATGGGAGAGAATTATTAGGGGCTTGACCACCTAGCAAGTAGAGCCTGAAGCGCGAGAGATGTGAGACGCCACATCACTCCCCGCCCAGTCACGACAAGAGAAAGTAACGATACGAAAGTCGAGGGTGTGAAGGCATGAGAGGGAGAAAGATGTTAAGAAGTCTCGTTGGATCTCCGGATCTTCCACGCTCCGTTGTGAAAGTTGCGGGGGTATGTTGCCGTGCATGCACGAGTTGTGCGATGTGCGAAATGTGTGCGTATCGTTGAGAGGTTCGAGCGAATTGCGTGGGATTAGCTGCGTTGCGTGTACCCAGCGTGGAGGATGCGGAGATGCGTGATAGTATATCAGAAGGTTGCTTGTTCTTTGTCGGGGTCACCAATGTAGGGATCGTTGTCATCTACTAGAGAGAGAAAAAGGTGTTTCATCCCGAGAGCACGCCAGGACTCATCAGTAAGGCTGATGACGTGCTTCCTGCCTTAGACACAGGAGAGGAGTGGGCTTGAACCGACTCCATCGCGCTTATACAGTAACCATGCGGGAATTTCGCCGCTTGATGGGAGAGAATTATTAGGGGCTTGGCCACCTTGCGAGTAGAGCCTGAAGCGCGAGAGTTGTGAGATGCCACAGATATACTTTTTTTTGTTAGATGATGCGTTAAATGGATGAACACTTTAAAAATAATTGTAAGTAATAATAATAAAACAAGATAGATTTTTATCATGTTGTGTAAAAGATGCTGTGTAAAATGTAATAAATAGAGTAGTATAAAACAAAAAGAAAAGGAAAAAAAAGATATACTTATGTATAAAACAATTATTGAAAATAAAACAAGACAAAAAAAAATAATTATAACAATAAAAATAAATACGTATAAGCAATTCAAAATACAACATGTAAGTAAATATTAAGTTAGAATAAAAGCAACAAATAGTAATCAAATAATCATAGACAAAAGATACTACAAGGGCATATTCGTCAAGTCATTATGTAATAGGGAAGAGCGGAAAAACGAACCATATATGTAATAACACGTTATAAACTTGAGAGAAACTCAAATCACCACCTGTAAAAAAAAAAGAAATGGGGATGTAAATAAAAACACCTCATTGGTTTTTTAAAAATAATTACTATACATTACAACACGAACAACATGATACAGACACTAATTAAACAATCATCTGTGAGGTAGAAAAAAAACGCCGTCAAGGACGACGACGTAGCGGCCTTGGACGTGTCACGTACAGTATGGGACATACTGCTTGGGATGGACCTCAGCTATTAGTTGGAGAAAGAAGGACGAGTAAGGGAGGAAAAAGCAAAAAAAAAAAGCCAGCAGCAGTGGCCGCAGAGCTCTAGAACGTGGAGACTGGAAAGAGGGTATTCGTAATAAGTGATTCAGGACAGCCAAGCGCCTTCTCTCAAGAGATTATAGCAATAAAGCGATTGACAGAGTTTAACTGCCGTATTATTACTAAGCACCTCAAGCCTTCAGAATTTCACGTCACAATAATTTCTTCCGTAAAACACAATTAACATATTTTAAAAAATTTTCAGGTCATGTTTCACCATTATTTCAGCATTTTTGAACTTTTAATCCAAAATTATTTAATAATTGATTCAATTTTTTTTTAACATTGTTGTTAATATTATTTTTTGTTTTTTCAAACCCTACTTTAAAAAAATTTGCCGCTTAATAATAATCGACGGAAAACAGGCTTAAAATAGGCTTAAAGTTAAAAAATCACGATTTTTCGTTATATCTGACACTAAAAAATCGTAAGTTACAGTATAAAGATAAATCATCAGGTTCCTTGGGTCGCTTAATACGAATATGAGATCAAAAACCTAAAAAACATAATGGTAGATCCAATATGGTGGAATATATTTCCAAGGAATGTATGTTTCCAAGGAAAAAATTCATAAAGTTATACCATTTTTTTAAGCATAATGGAATTTTGTAATTTTGCCTCGAATATAATAATATGGGTATAGTAAAAAAATGTAGAATCTATCTAGATTGTGGCTGGCTTATAAAATCAGCTACATGGCACTACTTCAATTACCACATAACTCTTTACTAAAATAAAATATGAGCAAATCTCCGGAACCTTTAATTTTGAGTTTAAAAAAAGTAGAATCTCCAAATCTTAGAGCACACTCATGGAACTTTGTGTAAAGTCTTGTCATTAATTCTAGAAGTAATTAAAACTATGCTCCTCATTTTGTAGCACGCTTCAAAAGTTAATAAAAATTGTTAAAACAAATAAAAAAATTATTGAATTTTGGTTTGGACAATTTTTTTTACATTGTTTGGCTTATTTTAAGAAGAAAAAGTGTCTTGGTAATTTTTCTACAATTTCTTTTCAAGGCGATTAAAAATTTTTCAAGTTCTGAAATCAAATAACTTTATGACATATTTTACAATCTAAAGCGTCTGTCTGTATGTTTATTCCATACAAATATTGTAATGAATTTTTCTTAGCTAACTCCTACTTTTAAATGTTTATAACGAGAGATATACTTTTTTCATATTTTAAATATACTTTTATCTATAACTTCAAGTACATCACATTATCTTTACTCCTCTAATTTTATCATTCTCTGTGTTTTAAATGGTTATAAAGTTGTGTCCACTGTTACGGGGTGCACAACGCGGATGAACGAGGCGGAGTCTCTCCACTTCGACCGGGCCTGTGTTGCCCGGATACCCAACGGTGACACTCCCTGTAAAATATTTTGCGGGTCTCGTTCGCCGAGACACTTATTCGCGTCAGGTATCGCGGCGACCTTGAACGTCGTCGCCTCTCGCGACGACTATAACACGGCACAACGGGGGATCGGGCACACACAGAAAGGAAGTAGCACTCGCGGGTATTTTTTTTGTTAATTAAAATGTATATTCGAGGAGTACGAAATAATTACAAAAAAATATTCGCGGATGTGTGTGTGTGTGCGTGTGTGTGTTTCCTCGCACGTCGAGCGCGCTTGCTCGACGTGCTCGCGGCGCGAAAACGCGAACCGGGCAGACAACGCGGGCTAATCTAGGGCCGCTGCCCTTTACAATAAACTGCCTGTTGGCAGGTACTTACGGCGAAGCGGGGTCGCTCCCCGACGATGCCTCTCGCAGGCCAAGTCTACACGGGAACAGTGGAGCGGTTACGCTGAGGTCAGTAGGCGTCCCTATTGGCAGCGTTCGAAGGCCGAGATCGACGGTATCGGCCTCGGTGACCCTGAGTCCGGCGTCGTCTGCTATCCCAGCAGGACCCGGACACTCAGCACCAAACACTGTACCGGGGACAGCTCAAGTACAGCCGCCACGACAACAATCGCAGGAACGTAAACACTCCAGAGGACGCGTCTCACGTCCACCAAAACAGAATTCGCTTCTCGCGGGGGAAATCGCCTTGAGGAAATTGCTTCTCGCAACCCCCAACAAAAACTCGCTTCACGCGCGTTCGCTGGCCCAAGCTAATCTGATCTCTTTTCGGCTTTTTCTTCCCTTTCCATTCTTTTCTAACTGTCCTCTCCGTTTTTCCCTTTTCCTTCTTTCCCTATCGGTCCTAGCCTACCGATGATGGCTCGACGGTATCTCACCGTCACACCACTTAACCAAACGAAATAAAAAAACTTTTTTCTGGATTATTATAATTAATAAAGATAAAGATGTGGTAGCTTTAGAACAATTGTATCAAATGTAGAACTATACAATCGAAATAGTGACAAGTACGTAAGTAGAAAATAGGGATACATTATATGTGTTTTATTTTATATTTTTTTTTATTTTTTAGTTATTTGCTATTCTTTTGCTGATTATATCCTTCTAAAAAAATTTTTTAGTTGCTTTTTTTTTGCTGTTTTTTATTTTGTTTTAGAGGAACACTTTTCTCTAAATTTTTGTTATCTCTTTCACATTCCAAATTCCAAGTACTCGGGTAAAAAGAAAAATGGTGACAAGGAAAGCAATGTAATTCATCAAAATGGCAAAATGGCAGTACGAACACGACTATGATTTTTAAAACAATGATTAACAACTACTTTTACTCTAAACTATTTGAAAAATTTGTTTCGTATTTGGCACAGGTTTTAGATTATAAATAATAATAGAATCAATACTTCAAATACCGGCTTCTGAAATTGAAACAATTTTTATTAAAAACTGACCTTGAAAAACAAATTAAAGTATTAATTGTTTATGAATGGTTACTTTCAATCTGTTCTATTATATGTTAACTAAATTTACTAGTTCAGAGTCGGAACTGAACAACTTATTTGAAATACAATCGTTTAAACACATACAAAAATTGTAAAATTTCTACTTGGACTTATTTTTTTTAAATAATTTAGCTTATTATAAGAAAAAAGGTCTCTTACATTTTTTCTGTTTGTTGCTGTACAAAAATGATATGAATTTTTAAAATTTCGTTGAAAAGTGCATTTTACTTACGGGGATAAAAGCAAATTTTTATACATGTTATACCTGATAGATCTATTTAGCGTTTTAGCTACATCTTTTTTACATTAAACCTAGTAATTACCAACGTTTTTTGGTTCATTTTAACCAAAATTCATGATGTGCTAGCGAAAGTAATGATTTTTTAAAATCATGTTTGCAAAATTTTTTTTGCAAATTTCTAAGCACTAATTTTTTTGTTTTTTCATGTAATTAAATAAAAAAAATTTTTGATGGTGATTTAACAAATTCTCCAAATGTAACAAAATGAAATATCAGGAGATGCTTTTTTAGTGAAAATGTAAAGAAGCAGCTTTAAGCCTTCACCATTTTTTTTCTGTAAGAATCACACTAAAATTATTTATTCTACAAAACTTACAAAGAGTTACCTCTCTGCAAAATTTTAAGTAATTCTGGGCAATACTCCAAGAGTTATCGCACCTCAAAGAAACAAGTTTTTAAAAATACATCTAAAATTGAGCGTTTTGGTTTTTTTTCTTTGCTTTAATGTTATCTAATCAAATGATGAAAGTCATACAATGTCTCTTTTTCAATTTTTTATCTATATCAAGACCTATAGGATGAATCTACACTTTGAGAGTGGGAAAAAATAGTGACTTGTTTCAATACTGCAACCGGGACAGACATTTTAAAGGTTCCAGAGATCTACTCATGAGACAAAAATATTTCGGATCTCCACGAATCAAGACGTTTCTCAATCCTAGTGAGAGTTACGGTTGGTATAGATTTTGGACCACCCTCGGGCCTCAGCTCTTGGTTTAGTAGGCAAAGTGAGGAAAATGTAACAAATCTCCTCCCACAATATTACAGTAATAGTTAAAGCTCGCACTCGATTATATATATACAGGAGCTCTCAATCAGATCACTCTATTTGTATAGTGTCGTCTGTTTCGTAAACACGAAGAATAATTCATCCATCTTTGGTCCGTTATTAGACTTTTACAGCTAATTCTAGCTGTTACGTCCGAACTTCTATAAGTGAAGGGCAGAATTCATAGATTCGTTCTACAAACAAATAAATTTTTTTTTTTTTTCGTCAGGAACCAGCCGTCAGCCCAACGGGCTTGTGTGCTCTTAGCAACGATATACTTTTCTTCAATCGTTGACTCGGCGTTGTAGTGTTAGGTTCACCGATGGGTGTGTGTGCAGTATACTTTGTGTGCCATACGCGAACTGGCGTTAACCTATATATAGGTTAACCTATAGGTATACTGTTCGAATTTATATCTTATGTAATACAGTAGTAGCGTCTTTTATTCGTCTCTTTATCTCATATCCTTGTAAGTCTTTTTCGCAATAGTGTGCATAAAATGGGTGTTTTCCGCACACTTATTGCGAAAAAACTTGTACGCAACTCATGCGGGACGATTTCCCGCACTCGTGGCCAGTGACGGTAACTCGTGCCGTGCAATCACACTCGTGTGCTCAACTGGCACTCGTTCCCGTCAACTCCAGCCACTCGTGCGGTAAATCGTCTTTTCCGCACTTGTTACGTAAATAACTATGACATACGTTGTCTATTCATATTTTTCTTCATATTCAATTTATTCATCAAAGTAAGAATTATGTAACAACCAATTCAAATTTTGAATCTTGGACATTTTCATATAATTTAGTAAATTGAGTATTTTTAAATTAAGAAAGTAAATTTAATCAACAACCAAGTTATGTCTTATCTGACAATTTAATAAATTTACTAAAGCCGGATATAGTTGATTTTACAAATAATATAAATAGTAAAGTTTCAGATTCACATTTACAATATTTATATTATTTATAGTTTTCTCAACTCAACTAAGTTCAACGATCGTTGGTAAGATGCTGCTTGCGCGTACGCAGTCGCAAGATCTTACAAGGTTGACCGCAACGATGATCCTAATCCTATACGAGAGTACTCGTGGCAATGACAATAATGAGGCTGCTGCTTTCAACGTCGGAAGTCGACGGTTCTTTCTTACTTGTTCCTCCTTAATTCACTTTTTAGGTGAGTTTACAGTGGCCTGGTTCGCTCCAGCTTTTCTCACATAACTTAGTCACCAAACTAAGTCTTACATTTGCTTGAAATGTACGCTTCTAACACGTAGCTTAACCACCGAACTAAGTTTTACATCCGCTTAAAAGACGCAACAGAACTCACTCTTCAACCTTTATAGTTACTTTGGAGCACTTGATAAAAGAGAAAAGGCCAATATTATTATGTGCGAGGAGTTTTTATACTTTTGCATTTAAGGAGGACACGTTAGGTTGGTGGTTCGAGCGCATAATCAGAGCTTTACCTAATTACTTTCGGTTGATACGAGCACAGTTGTGGTGCAATAATTACGCAGTAATTGATGGTTAAAACTACTGATCTCTCGAATTTTTTATTAAGCCCAAGTTACTGTCGAAATTGTGTATCATATTTCTTGTACGCAGTAAATAATATTAAAATTGTTGATTATTCACATTCTTGGATATACCACTGCGAATTTATGTCGTAAGATAAGCGCTTCATAAGATTGTTGAAGGTTGCAAGCAAAGTTCGAGTTTTGCGACGATAACTTGTTTCAAAAGAAGTAAGTTATATGTCACGCGATTGCAGAAGCAGGTACAACGCTTGATGTTTGGACATCGCTGAGCTTTTGATTTTGATATTTTAAAAACGAAATAATTTAGCTTATTATAAGAAAAAAGGTCTCTTACATTTTTTCTGTTTGTTGCTGTACAAAAATGATATGAATTTTTAAAATTTCGTTGAAAAGTGCATTTTACTTACGGGGATAAAAGCAAATTTTTATACATGTTATACCTGATAGATCTATTTAGCGTTTTAGCTACATCTTTTTTACATTAAACCTAGTAATTACCAACGTTTTTTGGTTCATTTTAACCAAAATTCATGATGTGCTAGCGAAAGTAATGATTTTTTAAAATCATGTTTGCAAAATTTTTTTTGCAAATTTCTAAGCACTAATTTTTTTGTTTTTTCATGTAATTAAATAAAAAAAATTTTTGATGGTGATTTAACAAATTCTCCAAATGTAACAAAATGAAATATCAGGAGATGCTTTTTTAGTGAAAATGTAAAGAAGCAGCTTTAAGCCTTCACCATTTTTTTTCTGTAAGAATCACACTAAAATTATTTATTCTACAAAACTTACAAAGAGTTACCTCTCTGCAAAATTTTAAGTAATTCTGGGCAATACTCCAAGAGTTATCGCACCTCAAAGAAACAAGTTTTTAAAAATACATCTAAAATTGAGCGTTTTGGTTTTTTTTCTTTGCTTTAATGTTATCTAATCAAATGATGAAAGTCATACAATGTCTCTTTTTCAATTTTTTATCTATATCAAGACCTATAGGATGAATCTACACTTTGAGAGTGGGAAAAAATAGTGACTTGTTTCAATACTGCAACCGGGACAGACATTTTAAAGGTTCCAGAGATCTACTCATGAGACAAAAATATTTCGGATCTCCACGAATCAAGACGTTTCTCAATCCTAGTGAGAGTTACGGTTGGTATAGATTTTGGACCACCCTCGGGCCTCAGCTCTTGGTTTAGTAGGCAAAGTGAGGAAAATGTAACAAATCTCCTCCCACAATATTACAGTAATAGTTAAAGCTCGCACTCGATTATATATATACAGGAGCTCTCAATCAGATCACTCTATTTGTATAGTGTCGTCTGTTTCGTAAACACGAAGAATAATTCATCCATCTTTGGTCCGTTATTAGACTTTTACAGCTAATTCTAGCTGTTACGTCCGAACTTCTATAAGTGAAGGGCAGAATTCATAGATTCGTTCTACAAACAAATAAATTTTTTTTTTTTTTCGTCAGGAACCAGCCGTCAGCCCAACGGGCTTGTGTGCTCTTAGCAACGATATACTTTTCTTCAATCGTTGACTCGGCGTTGTAGTGTTAGGTTCACCGATGGGTGTGTGTGCAGTATACTTTGTGTGCCATACGCGAACTGGCGTTAACCTATATATAGGTTAACCTATAGGTATACTGTTCGAATTTATATCTTATGTAATACAGTAGTAGCGTCTTTTATTCGTCTCTTTATCTCATATCCTTGTAAGTCTTTTTCGCAATAGTGTGCATAAAATGGGTGTTTTCCGCACACTTATTGCGAAAAAACTTGTACGCAACTCATGCGGGACGATTTCCCGCACTCGTGGCCAGTGACGGTAACTCGTGCCGTGCAATCACACTCGTGTGCTCAACTGGCACTCGTTCCCGTCAACTCCAGCCACTCGTGCGGTAAATCGTCTTTTCCGCACTTGTTACGTAAATAACTATGACATACGTTGTCTATTCATATTTTTCTTCATATTCAATTTATTCATCAAAGTAAGAATTATGTAACAACCAATTCAAATTTTGAATCTTGGACATTTTCATATAATTTAGTAAATTGAGTATTTTTAAATTAAGAAAGTAAATTTAATCAACAACCAAGTTATGTCTTATCTGACAATTTAATAAATTTACTAAAGCCGGATATAGTTGATTTTACAAATAATATAAATAGTAAAGTTTCAGATTCACATTTACAATATTTATATTATTTATAGTTTTCTCAACTCAACTAAGTTCAACGATCGTTGGTAAGATGCTGCTTGCGCGTACGCAGTCGCAAGATCTTACAAGGTTGACCGCAACGATGATCCTAATCCTATACGAGAGTACTCGTGGCAATGACAATAATGAGGCTGCTGCTTTCAACGTCGGAAGTCGACGGTTCTTTCTTACTTGTTCCTCCTTAATTCACTTTTTAGGTGAGTTTACAGTGGCCTGGTTCGCTCCAGCTTTTCTCACATAACTTAGTCACCAAACTAAGTCTTACATTTGCTTGAAATGTACGCTTCTAACACGTAGCTTAACCACCGAACTAAGTTTTACATCCGCTTAAAAGACGCAACAGAACTCACTCTTCAACCTTTATAGTTACTTTGGAGCACTTGATAAAAGAGAAAAGGCCAATATTATTATGTGCGAGGAGTTTTTATACTTTTGCATTTAAGGAGGACACGTTAGGTTGGTGGTTCGAGCGCATAATCAGAGCTTTACCTAATTACTTTCGGTTGATACGAGCACAGTTGTGGTGCAATAATTACGCAGTAATTGATGGTTAAAACTACTGATCTCTCGAATTTTTTATTAAGCCCAAGTTACTGTCGAAATTGTGTATCATATTTCTTGTACGCAGTAAATAATATTAAAATTGTTGATTATTCACATTCTTGGATATACCACTGCGAATTTATGTCGTAAGATAAGCGCTTCATAAGATTGTTGAAGGTTGCAAGCAAAGTTCGAGTTTTGCGACGATAACTTGTTTCAAAAGAAGTAAGTTATATGTCACGCGATTGCAGAAGCAGGTACAACGCTTGATGTTTGGACATCGCTGAGCTTTTGATTTTGATATTTTAAAAACGAAACTCTGTGTTTCAAAGTAATAAATATTGAGTATATAACATAGAATATCACAAGCCCTCCCTGAGCTGATTGCTGCCCTTGGCAATTATAAGAGCGAAAACAGTGGAACTTACGTCAAGTACTTACAATACAATATATTCATAATATATTATATTTCTAGTAATATATAGCACTATATCACAAGAACAAGACATAGAAAGTCATATTTTTATGTAAAAATCAATACAATTTATTTGATAAATTATTACTTCTTGAGGTGTTGCTGTAGCAAGTCTTCCGTGTTAAATTAATTGTAGGTTGTGTTGAAGAATAGTGTGCAATTAAAAAATGGTAGCTTAATGGTCACGATCTATTGCAGAGTTTGGTAGAAATGATATCCGTGCTTTACTGTATTGTGATTTATTAGTAAGGTAATTTGAAATAGTTGGTCAGCTCCCTTTTGGTGAAATTTTGTNATGCACAACCACACTACACTTTTTAAGGCCCATAACCTGTTAGCAGTATGGATGTGTGGGTATGTGATCGGGCAATAAAATGTACAACACTGTCGATTTTATTATAAAACACGGACACGTTTATTCTCATTATCTTAAGTGTATGCTATCTTTAGTCTTTACAATCAAGGATACAATCGTAAGCTGAAATGAAATAAAGCAAGATTACTGCTATTATTATTTTACTATAATATAAAATTTTACAATTACACTTTAGTAAATTATGTCGTACACACATTTACATAATAACAACCAAATAGATCAACACACCTGTTTATTTGCCTCATGGGTGGTGTGGAAAAAAAAAGATAAAAAATACCAAATTGGATTAACATTACGAGGAATCATTGACCAAGATTGTATTCAATGAATCTTACATGGAAATAAAGAATATTTTGACTCCTTATGAGAAGGGGCTAAGGGGGGGAGGGGGTAAGAAAAGCGTAAAAAAAGAATGAAAGGGGATGACCAGGCGTAAAAACAAATAAAGTGTCAGTGAGGGGAGGGTTAGGAGAGAAGGGCTAATCAAAAATTCTATTGGATTAATTTCACATTAAGATAAAAACAATTTTGCATTGTTTTGAAGGAGGGCGAGAGGGGTTGAGGGGGCTTAGAAAAGCATAAAAAAAGAATGAGGAAGGCAAGCAAGCACAAGAAAAAGTTGAGGGGCAGCGTGGAGAATTGTGGGGGGTAACCAAGAATTTTATCGGGCTAATTTTACAATGAAATAAAAATAATTTTGCCTTGTTTTGAGGGGGACTTAGGGGGTGGCAATACGAATGAGGAGGGCTAAGAAGGGAGGTGTCGACAGCCCCTCCTAAATAACTATATAATATAGGAAGATGTATACATATATTTATAGATAGTGACTTATGCGAACTTCACGTGCTTCTAACATATATTATATCAATAACATGGTAGAATTATGCAGAAGTCCGTCGTAGAAATATATCATTTAGCTCGTTTGTATTACAATTTACCTAATGAATCAACATAAATCTAAGTAAAATTTTTTGTTGGTTTAAACAATAAGTATGCAAGGGGGCACTTCTATCACCTAGAATTTATATTATAGGCCTTTCATTTATATTTGTATTCTTTTATTTATTATATTTTTATTATATTTTTTCTTATAATAAAATGCACGAAATCTTTCAAATCGACAATTCAAGGGGGGACAATGAAAGGGTACACATTTTTGAATAACTATACATATATACATATATTTCATTTTATTTCATAAAAATTTCTATTTGAAACACGTCCTAACTTAAAACGTAAAAATTCGAATTTGAACGCCACGCGCGGGAAATGTGCGTATAGTACGCTAAGCAAACGCTAGAGCGCGTTCACCAAAAGAATGGAAAACCTTCTACACAAAAGGAGACAACGAAGGTATCAAAGGCGCCGATGTGCAAGGGAAATTGTTCCTCTTCCAGCGAACCAGGGACGCAGAGATCCGCTGTCTACCCACACTTGGAACTCTCTCGTGCACCGGTACATTACCACGACGAGCCCGAGGTGAGAGAAAGAGACCAAGTACGAAAGCTGAGAGCGTAAAAGTAAGTTTATACACCACCTACAGGTAACACTCATACTAACCG